>JABWIB010002005.1:48815-67081 GCA_016617825.1 Platyplectrum ornatum | reverse complement strand
TGTTTGTATGTGGTGGTTGTTTTATAAACTAAAAATAAAAAGACTAAATTACGAAAAAGTGTATATCGCAAATATGGATTAGGTAGGTTATGACCTAATCCATATAGGATCCTATAGGACCATAAATTTCTTAAATTGTAATAATATTGCACAAGCATTTGATCTGCACAGTACATTTTATATATCTGCACTGTGACAATACCTTTTGTCATTAAGGTGCCATTCACAGATGGCCACCTAAAAAAAACCCCCAACGGCGGAAAAATGCAGAAANACAAGCGACATCAGTGATCACACAGATTTTCCGATTGATCACCGATGTTCGTTTGTTTACAAAAAAAAAAAAGAAATAAATGAAATAAAAAATATACTCACGTTACAAATGTCTTCGCTGAGCACCGGAGTGGTGCCCAGCTCCTTCTCCTTATGCTTCGGGGCGTCCACTGCAGCTGGATCCCGTCACACATATACAGCATCCTCTCCATGCAAGACGGNGACGCCTTTCTTTGAAGCATCTTTAGGAAAACCAAAGGCATGCTTCAGAGACATGCTTTTTAAATAAAATTATGTTATTGGTATTTTAAATTAAACAATAAAACTTTTTATGTGATGACCATAATCGCATAGAGGAGGAGAACAGAAATCGCAGGGTAAAGTACACATTAATGCAATTAGAACAGTATATATTCACCTACTTGTACCAATAATTGTTATGCTTGTTTAGACTGTGTTGGGTATTATAAAGTTGTGGGGTTTACTGTAGTTTACAAAATGTAATAATAATAATAATTTATTATAATTAAATATCAGGTTAATTATACAGTCACTGAGTATAAGTAATTACAATGTTATCAAGGTAAAGGGCTCAAAGCAGGTTTCCATGAGCAAATTGTTATTCTATATTTCATGGACAGTAGATCTGAGGCGTATGTGTTTCTCGCAGATTTTAGTGAGGAACTGATCCTGAATAAGAGCCTCCAGCAAATACAGGTGCAATGGTTTTCTATCTGCGTATTGTACAAAAATATACAAAAGCTTTAAACATGAACTCATGTAGTTCTGAGCTATACCTCCTGACCCCATCACTATATATAAAATGCATTTCAAGTGACTGCAGTCCAATGTTTTGATTGCAAGGTCTTTAGGAGCAATAGAAACACTAGAAATCAGGCATGTGGGTTGAGAGGGGAGATTACCTAGTTGAGTTTGAAGATGAAATTACAATGACGTAGTTCACCATCACTGCGCTGGCAGCAAGTGCAATTTTGCTCCTTTTTTACTTCGGAAGCTTAAAATGTGCCCCATATATTTGTTATATGTGTTCATATAGAGACTTCGCTTTTTAGTTATACAAAAAGTAGAAGACACAGACATAATGTAAACCGTAATAGTAAATAAGTTACATTTTAGTATATTTGTGTTCATATATGTGACTTAATTAAAAATAGACATTCATTGGTATTATGGTAACCTGTAGAATACTTGGATAAATGAATGTGCAATCTTCATTCAGACCTGCCTGTGCATAGTGAATTACTGGTTCTGTGCCGCACAGTATGTCTAGCTCGTAGCGTTGCACTAGTGCGTGTAGTGCTAGCACAGCCCGTGTCTGTGTTGTGTGTCGGAGGAAGCTTGGCTAGTGGTGGGAAGGATGCTGAGTCACTTTCTGCCTGGCAGTGACAGCTTCGATAGAAAGTCAAGCTGGGGGGCCCAGGAAAGGGCGATAGTGCGGATGATCCATACAGCACGTCCTCCTCGCTCTAGCACTACATGTACACATGGCCTGGATTGTGTCCTAGTAAAACTGCGGTAGCTGCAGCACACATCATTTCAACTTCTCTGTGCACTGAATGTGCAGATAAATGGAGGCTTTCTGTATTATGTCTAATATGTTCATGAAATGTCCTGTTTTACAGTTTCTCAGAATAGGTCTTGCACAATAACAAAGATGTAGATAACTAATAAAATGACCTCATGGAAGTGGTACATGAGAAATACAAGAAGTGGCAAGAAAACAGAAGTGACCTTTTTTGAATGGGAAGTATTTCAAACCTTTATGTTCCTGAGTCTTGTGGTTCATTTATGTTTTGTTGCCCAGGGCCAGTTATGAAGTGTTCTGTGAAACCATATAAAGATAGTGAGGTGAATCCACTAAGCGTTAGAGCAGGAAAAGCAAGATGTGCTCAGACATCTATCCAGTGTTCAGTGAGTAGGAATGCTGACTTTGTAAGACGGGAATGAGTGTGTGTTTGAAACAGGTAAATTTGTACATAGTAAGTATTGGAGAGGAGAGAAAACTATCATATATCACATAAATATATATCATATAGGAGCATAAATGTCCATGCATAAATCTGCACCTCCATGTAGACAATACATACATGTATGTACAATACTTATATCTTTCTAAAGCTAGGCCACAATGTGAATGCAGAAGTAGAGTCATTTCCTTCTAGATTCAGGTAACAGTGAATGCAGAAGTCATACTAGGGTAAAAGCACTCACATGCTAAGGCATTACACCCACTCATATATATATTTTTCTTTAGAAATATTATTTCAGTCTATTTTTTTTATATAAAAAGAAAAAGTATAAGCATAATACAATGAACATACAATTCTCCATATATTCATCAGTACAGATACAGGTGTTTCATTGGGAGCATAACTTCCCCACTTTGCAATCTCACTGCAATCTCACCGCTTAGTAAATATACCCCAGTGTGTTACATTTCCCCAGCAACCAATTACAAGTTCAGGGTAATCCATTGTTATGTATAAAAGAAATGGTTTTATGCTTTGTGTGCATACTTAAATGGTAATGTGAATGTAATAAAATATATAGTCATAATTTAAAGTACATTGTATCATGTGTCATTTTTTAAATGACACACTTTACAATACATAAGCAGCAATTCTATACCTTTAGTGTTTTTGTGGAGGGCTAAAAGTCAGTTGAGACTGGTGCAAATATTTATCCATAAACTATGTGCACAAATATTAACATTCGGGTCTGGATTTCACACCCATACCATACGGGGAATGTGTTTCTTCTGTCCCATGAGACTCCCTTCTTTGTGCAAGAGGTAGTGATTAGAAGATGTGTTTGGCTCTGGATGGAATATGAACATACGACATTCAATACTGGATTAAGGCCATTATTACAAAATAGACACATGCCTCCTAAAATATATGCCTTGCAGGTGAGGTGACGCTGTTTGTTGATTTGGAAATGTGCGCATTAGCACTAACTCAGATGCTGCTTATATAGTAATTAACAGGTCACAATGGCTGCCAAATGGCATTAATCTAAAACCCAGGTATTTTACCAAGTAATTTCCTGGTGAAAAAAAGATCCTTTTTCTACTACAGTGTGTTCCTTGGTTTTTAACAGCTTTTTTAACACCCTCTGAAAAGACCCGTGTTTAAAATATTCCTCATTGAAAGTGTTGTTTGGCCATTCTTGGGTCAAAAAACCCAGATCAGAGCTGTTTCCACTGCATCTAACCCTGTAAAATCCTGGTAAAAATCCTGCATGTGTCTCAGGTAAAAACCTTGACCCAGGTTTTTTTTTGTACCGTGTAGCCATTTCCGCTGACGAAAAACCATGGTCAATGTGTAAAAACCTGGATGGTGGAAAAGCAGTAACAGTTTACTACAGGATGAAATGAATATGCTTTAAGTATTTTATTTCTTAACACATAAGTATTCCATGGTGGTTATTTAGAAAGATGAACTACTGAGCTTTCATTATTTTTGGTTAGCCGCTTAGGAAACCATAAGGAATATTTATTGAGTGTATGGAGGCAGATCTGTCAGAAGAAAGGAATTCATGCATAGCCCTGATATCTCCAGTAAAAAACTATATTTCATATTTTTTCACTTCACCTTCACGGCACCTGCTCTGATATTTGAATGACGCTGTAGTGGTCTTAGGTCACAGCAGTAATGTGACCTGGGAGCCACAGATGCCACAGCGAACCATACGTTGAACCCTGGTGGATCAGCCATAATTGTGGAAGTATGTAAATAGTTGAGCAGTCACATTAAACTTTGTTCTCTGATACAAACTGTCCTTATCCTTAAGTTTGTTAAAAACGAATCAAACAAAGATCCTATTGATCATCTCACATGTTTGCAGCGTGTAGAGCTGTCATAAGACTTGCTGTGAACAATAGGTATTCATTAGTAGTGAATAACACAGGTAATCGGATCCAATGTCATGTTTTTGCAGGCAGTATAATGCCTATCAGTGGCTCTGTATGCTGCATTGTTTCCAGGAGTTGAACCTCTCGTAAGCAACTGTTAAAATAGACAGAAATGGCAGTATTTCCCTAATCCCACCCTGATCATAGGAGCTGTTTACTGTCTCCATGAAACCATCATGGCCAATCTGACAATGAAACCAGTTATATAAAAGCGTATTTATCACCTTGGCTGAATGTGTATAGTGGGGTGTCAGTGCATCATGGGTTATANTGCATTGACCACAAACACTGTTTATGAAGCAATTTAGGAAATCGATCAGATGAGGCCTAGTCTGTTTGTATAATTTTGTAGAGATATGGTGGACATGCACCACATCTGAATTTTAATCATGAACTAAATGAGTTAATTATCGATGGCTTCACAGACCCTATATTGTCTCAGTTAGTGTTTAAATATCTCAGTGGTTTTTCTGGTGTTAAATTATTTTTAGGGAGGGTTTCCATTTACTGCTGTTTTTATATCTTTGTAAACCTTTTCAGTTTATGTGCAGCGATACATTCAATGTTATCAACAGACTAACGCCCACTCTGAGAATTTTGGTCTGGTTGATGCAATATTGATGAAATATCATTCTATGAGAGCTATACTTTGTACAAATGATTCAACTTTTTTATGTTTCTTAACCAAATATGATGACTTCCATTTGCATTTTATTCTCCCCCAATGACTATTTGACTGACATATGTTTCTTGTTAATATGCATGTCTTATTATTAGACAGTTCAGTCCACATTGCGGTATATTCTTTACACATGTTAAGAGAGAGACTTGCCTGCAACTTGCAGAAAGTGCCTATTTTATACAGTTTGGTGTAATCTTAAATATAGATATGGGACATTGCATATGGAAATCTATTATCTTTTTCTATATCACATTACTTCAGTTTAGGTATATGTACCTAAACAGTACATAATGAATAGTCTTTGTTGTTAACACTTTCTCTGATCTTAGACAGTGCAGCTTTAGAGTTACTGAAATTTAGAGCTAAACTAAAGTACACCCAATTAATCACTTTATTTTTTACTTTTTCTTTTATTGCTCAACATTTTTTTCCCAGTGTAAAATTTCAGTTTCCAGATGGAAATACTTCTAAAGCAGTCCACACACTAGACAATTATCAACCCAATTCCAAAATTATCGCTGATTGGTCTAAAAAATAGTTTTTGTGTGTGGGGAAGAGATATATATATATATATATATATATATATATATATATATATATATATATATAGACAGCATGAACGGCACTCCTTGTGTACCAATATGAATCAGGCCTGGGTGCTCCAGTCCAAGGATTATATATATATATATATATAAATAAAACACGATTATCTAATCAGATGGAATACAATAATAAATGCAAATTTTCTTACTGAACCTTAATGAGGTTAGTCTACAGACCATGCTTTTGCCACCTGTTCTACAACTGACCATTAGTAGGTGACGCACCATTGGTGAATAATAGAGATCAATATGGCACTTTGAGTACCTGTCCCTTTACTGCAATCTTTTACTTCTGACTGTTTTCAAATAACTTATGACACATTCCTTTGTAGCCGTATCTTAAGTTGCCTATGCCACATCATGCATACTGGTTTGGTGGGCCAGGTACCTGTATATCCCCCTGGAATTATCGTGGTTAAGCCATCACTATAGTAGTTTAGTGTATCTTCATATTCTTAGTGTCATTTTTGAGGAAATGACTTTCATTATTATGTAGCTACTTGAAACTTGAAACATGCACATGTAATTAGCACTCTTCTTGCTGGGTATAAGACATTCATTCTGGAATCATTTCTCACTTTGTCTGTATCAGTCATTTGTGGTTTGCAAACCTTATACTCATTATGACTATCATTTCTACCATTACAATCTCAGAAGATGTTTTGCTTTCAGTGGTTTACAATAATCATTGGTTTTGTTTCCCTATTTCAGTTCCCCATTACCTCACTGCACAACATTAGGATGAAATATAAAATATTACAACAAAACGTGAATAAACATAAAAGATTGACTCGTTTATCTAAGGGCTATTAAATATTATTACAATACATTTCTGTTTGGTATGATCAGTAATGATTTAGAAATTGAAGCTCTTTTAAATGATGGGCTCCCCTCACTCGTTACAGCACTTACAGCAGATGACCCCTACATTTTAGGTTGTAGGCTACCTTCTGCTATTACATGGTGAGAGTTAATTGAGTAGTCTGGGGTCTTACAATAGTACACTATTCCGGGTTCGACCAAGAATATCAGGTCCATTGCCATTGTTATTAATCAGGGTTCAGGCCCTAGGTGAGAAAATAATTGTTGGATTTGTCATAGTTACAAAAATATTAGTCACAACGAAATTCTTAAAGTTCATGATCCAGCCATTTTATTTCTATTTCTATTATTTTGAGTATTTATTATATGTATTTTATTTTTCACAGGCTGGAATCCAGTGGCACTATTGCACAGAGGAGCAATATCATGTATGTACATTGTGTATTTTATAAGTGCTCATACCTTTTTTATTGTAGAATGTACCTTTTTATTCTTTTTAGCGCTTTGTTTATATTTTTTATTCATAGTAATCCTCTCTAATGATACCTTAATGCACATAATGTATATAATGCTGAGACAGACATAGGCTTCTTAACATGTTATTGTATACAGTTAATACTATAAGCTAGAGAACAAATAAATGAGCTTCCTCTTAGCAAGAAAGACAGTGAATTTGCAGTGGAAAGCCCCACATTTAGTGTTTCCTTTTTCTGCTTTCGTAGCATACCACAACAGCTTCAGTCACTGCAATGAATGGGGACACTATTCAACCTGAAAGTTCCTCCGTCCCTCAGGGCTGGAATGAGTTCTGTGAGCTCCACGCCAGCTCCACGGCTAGGGAGTTGGCAAAGCAATATTGGTTGTTTGCTAACCAGAATCCACACTATGACATCTTGGCTGCGGAAAACTTCTCTTTGCAGTTCTCAACCCTTTTCCAACAGTATTTCAAGGACGAAGTAAGAGGAAGCTGGAGCATTGACCAATACAGAATTTTTCCCTTCAGTCGAGTAAAGGATTACAGAGAGACAGGTAACAGGACTTCAGAGGAAACTCCTAGTACGGTTGCAGCAAAAGTGGAGGTGGATTTGACAGCTTTCCATGGACACACAGAGCAGACAGCTAATGATACGGCTGTCCAACATGTGCAAAAGGCTTGGAGCTCAGAGGAGCTCCAAAACAACCTCACTCCCCCACCTCAAAGACCATTCATTCGGTTCTCCTTCAATAATATTAGGAGGAGTATTCGAAATATATTCCGCAGGAAGCCTGCCGATACACCACCTCCTGAATCCAGGGAAGTTGATACTGATAGAACAGACTCGCCGACATGGCATAAGAGGATTTTGCCCTGGACTTTAACAAGAGACCCTGTCTTAGAGGTTCGGAAAGAGGGACATTTAAATTATAGCATGGTGGATGAGGCGAGTATGGACAGTGGCACTGTTTGGCAGAGATGCCGGCTGATTTTAAGGAAAGCAAGCCATTTGGAGAATGAGGAATACGTGATGGAATTATTTGATCCACCTAAGGTAAGATATTTATTTTCCTATTAATGGGTAATGAAAGATTCCTTGTGTGGTATCTTATATCTTCTGTCACGTTCTTATGTCTGCATTATTCTCATGCCAGCTTGCAAGCAATTGAAAGGCGATACATCCGTGATCTGAGTAGTTAAATTCTTGTAGCTCCAGTCTTCTGGAAAAAGCATTGTAAAATCATGGTGGCATTAATTACTTGTCAGATGATGCTGGTGTTACCATTTTAAGCCCNTGCATTAAACATATAACATTGGAGGCATGTAAAAACCTATATAACTAAATGCAGGTATAAAGATGGAAAATGTTATTTTAATGAGTGGGATGACAAAAACATGTAATTTTTGAGGTATCTTTGAAGTAAGAAAATGTATGGTTCTACAAGCACAATGATCACTCAAATCAATTAGCTGAAATCGACACATATTTGTGCACTATATCATTATAGGGTGTTTGAATACATTGAGCTTAATGATGTTTTTATTATGTGTCAGATTATTTATATACAGCACAAGTAAGTTGCACATTTCGTGTATTATTGCTTTGATTCTGGAATAAGGCAATACATACTGTGATGCATGGTTTGTGGACATGTGAGAATATGATTTTCAGTAAGTTATTTTGTTCCATAAAACTATTTATTTTTTTAACAAACAAATAAAAAAATGGAAACCAAACAGTTTTAAACTACTTTATCTAAGACGGTAAAGTTGGCACAAACATCAGATATTAATATTTCTTATGTGTCATCCTATGCTNCTATAAAGGTTGTTAGTCTTTGTGTTGGTCCCTGTGCTCCTATTTGCATGTTGCAGCATCCTGATTTTCCCCGGTTGTGCCTTGCTTGTTTTCTCATACTCGTCCGTTTAAACTGATATGGCCTTACAACAATTGATAAGAATTGATCCTGTTGTCACAAACCTTCCTAGAAATAGGCCATAGGCCATTCCTGTACTGCTTTCATATGATGACCTTTCCACACTAACCATGGAGGATAACTAGAGTACGTGTGAATATTGGTGTCTATGAACTCATTCTATATGTTCTTTTTCCGGAGATACCAGAATAATCATAGCTCCACACAAATGACTCAAATAAATAACAGAGGTAACGAAACCGTGATTTATGAAACCAGACACTTACTGTGGGTGAAAGTGAGTTCAAGCACCTAGATGAGCCAGTTTTGCAACAAACAAATATATGGATGGATCAAGATGTTTAAGTAGTGAATTATTATAAGTTATAATTATTATATGTTACAGTCCTCAAGGGGAATGTTATATTACATTACACCAGCGTGATAGCCTTACAGCATATTAACCCCATGTCATGTACACTTAGACATTACTAACATTGAACTCGTCCACACATCCTTACTAGACTCCCAAATGTTTCTTTTATTTACAATGATTAGCATGTGGGGTTTTGTATTTGGTAATTCATTGTAATTTATTATTGTAATTTTACTTTACAGCTAAATTCATGTTTATGATGATTTTATTTATTAATTCCATATATGCAGCATTGAAAAAGCGTTATACTGGCAGATTAACTGTGAGATATGTCATTTCATGATGTGTTTGCACATTTGAGGAGCAGTAATGTAACGTATACATGTAATAAACGATTTATGCTCCTTTTTCCGTTTCATTCGCTTTATTGCTGAAATGGCTGCATGAGAACAAATATCAAAGCCTTGTTAGCTTTCACAGCAGTTTATATGGAAATTCTGTGCCTGGGAGATTTATGATAGTCTGCCATAGATTTGCATGGGCCTTGTTTTTTGCATGACATAACTAATAATGTAATGCATTGTAAGGAGGCAGTTAGTGTTATTGTAAGGCGTCAGCATTACAACTGATATGATTGACATATCAGNTGTAACTTATGGTTACAATATAAAGGGAGAGTACTGAATGAGGGATATTATGCCTTATACACGATTTATATCTGAAAAATAGTGAATCTCAAAATTTGCTCCTTTAAGTTATGTGCAGTGTAATACAGCTTATACCCAAATGTTCATATCTGTTTGGTGATGGGAATTGGCTAATTAACATTATTTTTACATGACTATATGTTGAATTCAATAATTTAATGTAAGGTTATATTTTTTTTATTGCTAATAAGCAAATATTGTACAGATATATTGTACATTCACTAGGAACTGGGACTATTAGTAGAGCCTAGGTTTTACACTTAATCTATAACTTTTAGTCTTAATCTATTGCTGTACTATTATCAACATGGTACTATGAAAAACTACCATTACCTGTTTCATAATTCATGCATGATTATTTATTATTATATTTTTTATTATTATTACTATTATATAGTTATTGATTTTATTATTAGTACTAATTATAATAATTGTCAATAAATTATGATTTTATTATTCATTTATATGATGACACAAAGGGTCTTCATTGGATTACAGATGACTTAAAACAGGGAAATCCAATCCAAGCTCAAATCACGATTACCTGAATCAGGTGGAGGCACATAACATTGGGTAGGATATTTGGATTAGATTTTTATGGACTCGTAATTGCACTGATAATAATTGCTTTTGCAGTGACAAGCTTCTGATTTCCATGGCCGCAGAAAATAGAGAACATCAGCAGTGCCGGTGTCTGTCACTTAAGTCAGGATTACAATACACTCCGGTTCATGCAGATTCATGCTCAGAATGAAAAAGCAGCCATGGTCCCACGTGAACACAATCAGAGTTCAGACATTCCTTTTAGCACCAGAATTTGTGTGTTTATTGGTCATTTTCAAGTTCACCTGGGTTGCAAGATTTTAAAGCAGATCAGTGCGTAAAGTACAAGGTTGTACACGTTAGGAGAGGGAGAGGGGAACTCTCATTAGCGGAGCCTCAGACCTGCTTGTGAGCGAAGACGTTGTGAGATTTCTGTAAAAATTGTTTTTATAAATTCACAGGATGGAACCAGGTTTCCGGCGTCAGTGCTGAATCTATGTGAATGAGCATAGGCACACACAGCCTTGTATTTCGAGGACCCTGCCTTAACTTTTCAGATATCCTTAATTAAAACGGGGACAAATGAAAAGTTTGGATAGGATGAGAGTCGGTTAGCACACCCATACTGTAATATTATAGTCCACCCCATATCTCTAACACTTTCATCCATGGTCTACCTTGGATATATGGTTTGTATATGTATGGTTGGTACGGGAGTCTGGATTTAGATTGATTTACTATTCAAATTGTGAAATCATCCCCTTGAAAGATGTACAATTAAATAAAAATAATAATAATTGTACGTCTGAGAACACAAGCAAGCATGGAATAGCAATCTAATATAGTAGAGGAAAGGAAAAGATGACACCTGTGGTGGCCAACCATAGGGTAAAATAAAGAATGGTTAAAGGAAGAGTTCCACCAACCCATGGACCAAAAAATACACATGGGATGATTAATGGAAGACAAAAACTGGGGGCCCAGTGCCTCAAAAAGATAAGAGATCTATTTTACACAAATGGTGTCGATTTTTCTATGAATGGAAGGTGCCAGCGTTTGCTCAGCATCTGCAAAGAGGAGGACGAGGCCGGGTCTTTCTAATTTCTACCATATAAGTAGAAATGAGCCCCAAATACTTCAGTCTGTTAACTAAAGATGTATTTACCCTACATTAGATCAACTGTGGAGGAAGGTAATGAATATGGAGGTCTCCCATGGTTAGCACAATTTTTCATTACATTTTGTTAATATATATTGCTCAGAATAGGCATAATAACAGCAATCTTACTTAGACAGTTTTCAGTGAAATCATAATTAATTTATTTTCCCACAAAATAAAATATAGGTGCATAGAAATTTGGTTCACCCAGTTGCCTTTTTTTAAACTAGTTACCTAGACCCTATTTTAACCATTAATATAGATGTGGGATAACCTTATATTTATCCCAATTATGTATAAATGTTCTATTGCTTTTAGCCTTTACCACCTTATTCTACCTAACAACTGCCCTTTCAATTAAGTAAGTTTTTCTTTTATGTTTTTATGTAAATTTTATGTATCCTCCCGTTTAAGTATGGGTGCACTTTCTGCATTATATATCATTTTAATTGGAAACACAATTATAGAATCTGTTATTAACATTGTGTTTAATATGAAAAGCTTGTAATGAAGGCAAGGTCATTATTTATGATTTGGGGCCAGCTTTTATTTGACACAAAAGAATTTGGAAGACTAACGCCATTATTGAAAGAGGTTTCTTTCCCATGCTGAGACCTTACAATATCACAGAGGAAGTCACTACATCCTCTCCCACTTTCATCAGAAATGTGCAAGATTCAAAATATTCTTTGGTCTAAAAATTCCCTAACCAGTTGCGCTTCACCATGATCAAGTTTTACTTCCCTTGGTAAATACATCCTAATTTATTGTTCCTTAAATAAGGTTGCAAAATTTTAATTGTGATTTACAGTATATCATGAGTGTCAGCACTGAGCATATATATATATATATATATATATATATATATATAATCTATGATTGTTCCTTATATGTGACAATATGTGTGTGCCTAGGTAAATCTGTTTATATACTTATGTCAATGTTACTTCAGCAAAATGTGAAGTCTAATAAAAGTTATAATATAACTAATAAGAGTAAGCAATAAGTCGGCTCTTCGACGCACCTTTTGTATGGTTTTCATTGTTTTTCATTTTAGTGTTGGTTTATACATTATTTTAGCAGATAGCTGTCAGCAGGATGTGGTGATATCAGGGTCACAGCATAATCTGTCAGTAACCATTTCACAAAAAAATCGAGTTACCTACAAGAGGCTCTTAAATATGTCAACAGGTCATTTGATTGTGCGCTCTGTGATAGAGAAGTACTAGAAGTAATATTAGTTTTCCTCAAATACACATAATTTCTACACAATCCCACATTACTTTGGTCACTACTACAGAAATATATTATGGCCTAAATTTACAGGGAGCAGGGGGATTCAAAAATTGGGATGTTGCCCATAGCAACCAATCAAATTCAAGCTCTTGTTCCATTTTACATACTGGAGAATGTCTACCGAAATGTGATGTTATTTATTTGTCTGAAATACATTTTAGTTTTTTAGATGTTCTTGATCCAGTCTAAGAACCTAGGTCAAAAAACTATGTTTCCCCTCCATCCAGTGAAGGTATATGGGCTTTAACGCTGTTCATCCTCATTATTTGGAAGTGATGGTGGAGTATATCTTAAAAGTCAAAGACATAGATCTTCCTAGTAAGCATTTTGAGGTCTGAAACTCCACATCAGCCCTTTCTGGCCTATTTTAGTTCTTTTCTATACTGATACGGTTTGAGTAAATATGACCTATAATCATATGTTTCTTTAAGTGCCCCTGATCCCAAATCATTCACAGTTTTTTTTCAAGAATGTGTTCATGTTGGATGATGATAGAACTACATGGTTATTTCATGATGGTTCACATGGTTTTTACTCATTCAACTGGTCTGGTCTGTTCTGACATTTCTGGAAACTGGTATTGAACATTATAAACCAACAAATGACTCCACCATTGACTTGATAGATGTTGTATTGTAATCACTAAACTTCTTATTATACTATTCTGGTTATTTGTCTTGCTATATTAGATTTTCTTATTTTGTTATATGACCGCAGATTTGGTTACTTTTGGTAATTTCAGGAAATAGTCTTATTACAAACCCCCTAGAAGCGCTACAGAATGTTCTAGAGCTTCCAGTGCATTGTGTATTGTGACTTGCTTATCTGGCAGTACACTAGGATTCCCTTGGGGATGGGGGTAGATGGGGGGCTTTGCTGGCACATCTTTTTTAGGCTAGGCTAGGGGCACCAAGATGATGCCATGAATAGAATTACATGTGATGACTGCCATACTGATCAATAGACTGTGCTTTAACAACATATAATGGAATGGGTCTGTATAAATTTTATTTGTTAATATTATTAATTTTACTTTCACAGTGTCTTTACACTGAATAGCATCTGGTTTGGCGTGTCTTAAGTTGAATAGCATCTGGTTTGGTATTGCATATACTTCCTTCAATTGCTGTAAGAACTGAATCGTTCCAGAGTGAACCACCTGTACCTTACAAATCTGCCTCTCCATACAGAATATGTCATTAAAGCATTTATTGCCCTATAATGTGGGTATAGGTTACATACATTACATGTTTGTAACGCCTTAGCAATTGATGTATTTGTAACAGATTTACATTTTCTTAAAGTTTACTCAGAGTATTCCCATTTCTAAGGATGAGTAAGTGTATTAAAGGGATATTTATTTAACAACATATTTCACTGATAATATGACATGTTGTAATCAGAAAACTGAGAAGTAGATCTATTCAAAGGAACAAAGCAGAGAAAGTATATTTTTCTTAGAATCAAGTTGTTGGTGCAGGAAACCAACTGTGATAATGTTAGAGCTGTGCAGCTGTCTGCAGATGGGACTCCCCCATTCTGCAGTGGAAGTTCTCTCTTTTGTGCTATGAAACTATCTTCAGGCATCAGTGATATACATACATTGAACTAGTGACCCCCAGAAAGTGGCAGAACTTAGAAATACTTTTCTAAAGCTTCTAATAGGAACAAATATGTTCTATAAAAAAAACAGTCGAACCTTTCAACGCCCGCCCTGGATGCTAGCAGTGGAACACAGGGGCAGAACAGACACTGCCCTAGAATGGTCTGCTCCAACATTGGGCAGCTAATTTATATTCACCTACCGTGTTTCCCCGATAATAAGACACTGTCTTATTTTTTATTCAGGACAAAAAAACACCATAGTGTTTATTTTCGGGGAAGGGCTTATTTTATTGACCTGCTATTAATCCAATCATGGCCCCCCAAGTGTGCTGACATTATGACACCTCATTATGATTTAAATAGGGCTTAATTTCAGGGGAGGGCTTACTTTAGACAGTTTACTGTAAAATAGGATAGGCCTTATTATCAGGATAGGTCTTATTATAGGGGAAACACGGTAATAGTGAGCTCAGTATCTGGTGATGTCTGTTGGGGTGAGGCGTAAACTCCTATACTTTTTTCCTGTACAATGACCATAGCTGCAATCTTTAGGGAAGTACAGTAAGATTATAATTAATGTTTCTATGAATATCTTGTTATGTGGTTTGAAATGCTCAAATATAATAATCGTGGTAGATAAAGAAAAAGTAAGAAAAAAACTATAAAAAAAAATAGAAATAAATGAAAAACAAGCACTTACATTCCAGGTGCCCAGGGAAGACACCTGCAATGTAAGTATGGTTTTATTGAATTCATTTCATTTTTTACAGATTCCTATTCTTTTAATGGCCACCATGAGAGCGACATCGTCCTCTAGGGAAAATCACCCCGTTTTTCAGTGGCGGTGTTCCACGAGAACAAAGTCGCTCTCGTGAATGGCCACCTTAGGACTGCGGTAACTCAAGAGGTCCTTCTTTGCTGTCAGAAATCCAGAACAGAGTTTTGCATGTGTATACTAGTAAGTGTGTAGATGTAACTCTTGTTCATTTTGAGACATATGTTTTCAAATACCCCCCTCCCCATATGGAGGGGAATTTGCTGTAAGAGCCCTACCTTAAAGCTTCCGCATCGCTTTTGCTTAAATGCAAGGCAGTGTGGAGATCTGAATTCTACATAAAGGCTGAAGCCTTAGGTGCGCCCCCAGCACCAGCAATTTACATGGGGTTTGAAAAAACGCAATACGCAGCTTATATCTGAACCTAGACAGTAGAAAACAACGCATTTTCCACTGTCAGTATCTGGCCCAATGCTGATGACCTTTCTCGCCTTTGACCCTACTTTTGTTAATTAGAACTTGCCTCATAAAATAGAAGTGGGTTTTGGGAGTTTCCATCTGATCCAATGAAGTTCTGTCAACGTAAGTATTAGCAAACTGGTTTTACTAACACGTCTCTTTGTTGTGCCACTTACATACATATACATTTTAAACTAGGTCTTTTTAAAATGTTAGAGTGGTTATCAAGCCATTGTTTCCTTATATAGTGTATACATATATGCCCCCCCCTGTATTTTATTTAGATATTTTTGCAGTGCTTATCTCTGAACAAGCAATTCTAAAACTAGACTGCATATCCAGCCAAGAGACAAGTCATCAATTGTATTTTCCTTTAAGATAATATAACTTACAAAACATAACAATTTCTATTTGAATAAGGTTGCCTTTTCATCAATGCCTATTTCCTCCTTTCCTTTCTGACCTTTGTAGTTGTTCTAGTCCATTATAAACTCAACACAATCAAACTGTTTATCTTTGTTGGAAAAGGTCAAGTCTACTTCCTTCCTGAGAAACAGTCTGTGTCTATGCATGTAACATGGAACAAACCCCATTACATTTCACAGCACTGCCGTACTCTCTGATTTGCTATAGGATATTATATATGCAACTCAGCTTTATATCTTCCCCTACATACTGTATAACCAAATTCTTTTCATTTCAATATGGAAGTCCCAAATCAAAATAGTTAGTTTATTTAAATTCATTTTTATTTCTTCCTGGGAGACACTGAACCATGGGTTTGCCAGCATGCCTGGTTGGGAGTGGACACTTCACAGGTAATGACGTTTTACTGTAGCTTTTAACTCTTGCAAAGCCAGCCAGCTGCTTTCCAGTCTGCTTTAAATACTCTGGAGTTTGGGTCACATTTGTTTGAACAACACATGGCCCTACAGTGGTGATCAGGTTGATCTCTGGCTGGCACTTACCTTAGGTAAAGAGTGATCTTGATGGGCCCTCCCATGTTGTGTCCTCAAACATACTATGGCTGCCTATTCATAGAAGAGTGTACAGAGGACTTGAACATTTAAGATTGCAGCCACCATCTTTGTGGACAGCTCCACATTGCTATGACACCTTTGCATAATGAGACACTTAAGGGGAGATATTGTAAAGGTTGGTAAGCATGAGGCCTTCAGTACATAGTATGATTGTTTAAAGAAGACTTGATTTATTGCCCTATATTTGTTTCCTGCCCTCTAACATGTTCCTTTAAAGTGAGAGCTAGATTTATACAGACATAGTTATTTATTAACAGGTTTTTCTATAGCGCCATCAGATTACATAGCGCTTAAGTAAATTACTTATAAGGAGCATGTAATGTGTAAAGTATGGTTGAGGAACTTGGTATTCTTGGCCGGACAGAGGAGTTTTAATGGAGCTCTTAATAGTATGGAGGGTAACAGGTAGTCTTAATGGGCAAGGAAGGTTATTCAAGAGAGTGGGTGCAGCCCAGGAGAAGTCCTGTAACCAGGATTCAGAGTATTTGTTTAGTGTAGAAGAAAGTTGTTGTTCCTGTGAAGATCTGAGAGAACTAGCTGGTATATCTTAAGATGAGTGATTCTAACATTATTATATATATATTAGTTATTAATTAGTCAGGGTAGAGGTTGGAGGCTGCTCCCCCTCTGCTGCCTTCTAAAACTTTATATAAAGAAGAAAGAAAGTAATAACATCTCCATCCAGTTCAGCCTGGAGGGCAGCTCCTCTGTGCTCTGTGTAATCAGTGATCGGTAGATACAATGTATCGTTGTGAGACAGCAGCTCTCACCAGAACACTGTGGAAACTGATCTCAGCATACACAAAATAAATTTTTTTATAATTGTTTTCATTTGGGGTGGGGATGGGTTCTGGGCAACTACAAACCCCCCGGGTGCACCACTGGTTATGTATGCTTAAACACGTCTGAAGATTATGTGCTGATCTGACACTGAGTTGTTATCCTCATTAATGGCATTAATATAATTCACTTCCTGAAATGATTCTGTATACAAAACACACAAGTTGGATTAAAAATGCTCTTTTTTTTATTCTGCGCAATAAAGGACTCACTTTAAAGGGCACTGGTTTTGGAAGTGGGAGAGCATCTGGCCCATGGTAGGGGCACTTTGTTTCAACCGTGTTTTATATCTGCTGCTTATTGGTAGTAGATGATATGTTGAGACTAGAAGAGATGTCATAATCGTTAGACTGACTCAAAGTAAATATATATGTTACAGTAAAGTGCAGAAATCAGTTAATGTGCGCATTACCTAGTTAATGTGCAGATTACTATGGTGAGCACTTAAAGAGGAAATTTGTTCCATAATTGTTTCATTTCTCACATTACCTAGATAATCTGCACATTATCTACTAGGCATTAGTTAAAGTGAAAACAATGGTTCTGGGGAAAATTCACTAACTGACGAATTGTGCAGAGAATTTGTTTCGTCAGCGTTCGTCAGTGATATAAATTCGTCAATGACTGGTGATGTATAGTATTCAGTAAGTGACGAATTGTATTGACGAATTGTAATGGCTGACGAATGCTGACGATATCCCATTGACGAAAAACGGGTATTCGTCAGGTGATATTGCACTAAACTGACGGATACACTGACGA
>JABWIB010002005.1:32948-46616 GCA_016617825.1 Platyplectrum ornatum | reverse complement strand
CTGCTTCTAGCATGATATTAAACAGTACACGTTAAGCAATCANTGCTCTAGCATGTTATAAAAGCATAATGTTTATTTAGATTTGCATGCAAACTCTGTTTAAGCCTCTTTACCTAAACATCTGCTGGATTGTGTTCATGTTCTCCTCACATATACATACACCAGGAGTCACATTGATTGGGATGGGCATTTTTTTTTAGGATAAGCTTTAAAGATAACTTTAGACTTGACAGAAGACTGACTCTAATGAAGCACAATATACAGTATTCTTTTGCATGCACAGATAACTACTATTCTTGCTTTTATACCTAAAATGCATTTATTTCAGATCCCATAACTACTCCTTAGTTTTTCTCTGCCCAGCCATTTATTATCCCAGTGGGCATCCACTTTTTACCAGCAATAAATTATTACTAATTAATACCAACCTGGCTGAAACATACCCTTAAAAATGCAATTGTCATATCTTTCCGTCAGAGGAAGGATGAAGTTCAAAGGGTCCTTCCTGCACTAGGCTTCATGTGCAGACCCGACTCTCAATAAAATACAAGCATAAGCTTCTCAACCAACACTGAATTCACTGAATAGTTACCGGTTACTAATATATAAAGTTATAAATCTTTTCTGCACTTATAATTTAGCCTGTTTTCTGCTTAAAAATAAAAATACCATTAAAAACGGTTTTCACATTTTTTAGAATAAGAGCATATAACTGTGTTTTATAAGGTTTTTTCTTTTAACAATCTTTTTAATGTTTACAAATAATGCCGCTTTCATTTTGGAGTTATGATTTGATTATTTCTGTACTACGATTAGAAATAACGTAAAAATAGGAAGAATCTCGCTTCTTTTGATTTATCTTAACGGGCCCATAAAAATATTGAGAGTATGAAATTAACATTACCGCTGATAAAGAAACGTATGCATTCACATTCTAACAATACATGGAACTTGTCTAGCACATTGGAACTGGTCATCGGCCTCAAGCCTAAATGAGTGTATTCTTAGATTGTGTTCTGTAAATAGCAAGGTATTCTATATATTCTATATTCAAGGTATATCAAGCATGAATCTGTGAGTGTTCTCAGATCAGTCAGTCAGTGTTCTCACAAAAGTGTTATTCTTTATTATTTTATATTTGTATATTACTTTCTCTTGAATCATATTTTTTAAATGAGTAATAAATTATATATTTTTTATATACATTTTTCCACCTGTTATTTGTCAACTAATTTTCCCTAAATAGCGCAAACTCTTACTTTTATGGTGATTTTGTGTGTATATACGGAGTGGCAGGATCTGTATAAAGGTGATTGCTGCTGAAGTGGGTTTAATTAATTGATTGTAATATTAATATTTATCAGAAAGTAGGGATATACCCGATGTTCACGCTTTTTATTCTAATTTGTAAAACCTCTTTGAGAGAAAGACAGTAACGTCTTCAGACACCTCTCAGTATGTCATGTGATGACGGAAGATATCATGTGCCCTGTGACTTGCTGCTATGGTAGTAACACGAGGATGTGTGATAAACAGTTAATATAAATATCAGATCTTGAATGAATAAACTATTTATATAACAGTAATCTGCAGGTGTGAGGGGAAAATGACTGTCTTGGTATGAGATGTTTTATTCATAACATATGATTCAGCACTAAGAAACCATGATGCCATCAGTTGTGTGCATGCATTAATAATGTTGTGTAACAGAGGCTTCCTGACTAATTGCTGAACTACAGCAACTTTCATGTAACAGCCACAGTACCACAGGCCAACACTCATCTATACTAATATAATGATAGTATGCACATGCATCCCCATAATAAGTATCTGCAGGTTGTGTATATGATGCGGTGAAAGCACTTTTCCTTGTGACTAATAGTTTGAATCATCATTCCTCGAAAGGCGGTAGAATGACTGTTTTTCTGATGTTAGTTATATCATATTAAGACAAGTGTTCTTATTTATGTATGTATTTCTTTATTTATTTTCATCTTTAAACCACAATGTTTCCATTCTTGGTATAACACTGGAAAACCGCCTTATACCAACCACAATGGCCAACTGGTTATTATGTATTTTTGGTAATGTTCCTATCATTATTATTATTGTTGTTGTGTGTTATATATATATATATATATATATATATATATATATATATATATATATCATCTTACCTTCACTGCAGTGTATAAGACCGAATCCATTGCAGCCACTGGGTGATTTATTCTTTTTATCATAGCCAATAATTTGTGTGACAAGATAGAAGAGAGTTGGCTCCGGGCCTACATCTCTAATGATCAGGGTATAGATAGGGAAGTGCGTAAAATTCAACCAATGAGATGTTTCGAGTCTCCCTGCAATCTTCCTGCTTAGTGAATTTAGACCTTTGGGGTATATTTACTAAGCGGTGAGATTGCAGTGAGATTGGAAAGTGGGGATGTTGCCCATAGCAACCAATTAGATTTGAGCTCTCAGTTTGTAAGCTCGAATTTCATTTAGGCCTCTGTCTAAGTAGGTATAAAAAAAACCCACAAGACAAAGAAAATTGTCAGGTTTAAATAACCTAATTACATGAAAATGCCAGCTTTGTAGGCTGTAGATATACATGTTCTGTATATTTGCTGAATACACATTTTCAGTTTTAGTTCTTGTATCCAAAATAAGCATGTGACAACTATTGATTTTTATTTTGGGTTGCTGGTATAAGAACTCTCTTTTCTTCTTTTGGTTAGTGCAAGCAAAGTATTCAGAACATTCCCTCATAAGAATACTTTTTAAACATTACAAATTCACACAAATATGGGATGTAAGGAAAATAGTTTGTTAAATAAAATGAAATAAACGTTTATTTCTGGGTTTCTGCATTAGGTGCCATTTTAACACCTTAAACATGAATCCGATATTTAAGTGTTAATTAAAGAAAATCCCTATATTATCTCTAAAAATGTTGTTACCACAAATCTGAATCGTGCCATGTAATAATAGCCTGGAGGGAAGAAAATAAAGTTATTGCATTAATGATTTATTTCTAATGGCAGTGTATACAAAAGAACCGATTTTATACAGAATGTATATTAAACCTTCAATGAATAATTACTCCCCTGTTCTAGATACCAATATGAGGGGGTCAAGGGACCGGGGTAAAAATGAAATTCTTGAGGATGATGGATGGTTGTGCTGCCAAGACACAGCCGGGCATGCATATGAATCTTTACGCATGCCCAGCTCTGTCTCAGCAGGGCAGGATATTACCATACAGAATATTCATGTGTTGCATAATGTCTTCAATATGTTTTTAAATTACCATACATTAAATATATTTTACTTTTGCCTACCAGGAAATTGCAGTTTTGTATACAACCCTCAGAATTAATTTAAGAGATTCATCACATTAGGATCTAATGCCTTTTACATGCTGTCCTTATTGTAAAAGTAAAAAATCATGGTGCATATCATGGTACAAGATGCCCGTCATTGCTACAGATAGAATGAAATAGCAACAACAACCAGTTGTTTCAATTCTATGAAGTGATAGTTTTTCTATTTTGTCTGGAATGGTTTCATATTGAGAATGGATGAGATACAGATAGCCCATTCCCTGCACCCACCTCCCGCTGGAGCTCTCATCACTCACAACAGCCGTAACACCCGTATGCAATTCACCCATACTCATCTACCAGCATGCTTTCTTTGGTGTGTGGGAGGAAAGCCACGCAGACCTAGGAGAATATGCAGACTCCATACAGATAAGGCCTTGTCCAGGAACACTGAGACACAAGTGGCAATCACATATTTTTCCCAATAAAATCCTGTTCTTCCTGTGATGTCTTGTGCCCTTGGATTGTAGGAAAATAACCCTCCCAAGTTAAATATTTTTTATGTTTTGTAAGTATCAATAAACATTGACCAATCAATATATACACATACTTGCCAACACACAGTGTGGGGTCACGTGTCAGCAGTCCAACCAGCTGTTATCTGGTCCAGAACAAGTGGACCTATGAAGAAATACAGATGGGAAAGGTTATGAATAGTTTGCATATTACACATTAGGGTGAAAGTTTTCTCAGTTTCATGGCTTAAATCTAACTCGTTTTCTGGTAATAAATTGGCCAATATCTTCCACAGCCCTCAAGCTACAGTGAGCAAAAGTATTGAGTTAATTTTGATGTATTTGTGCAATTTGCCTACATATTTTATCTATTGTGGGATTGAGCAGGAAGACCAAGAATTCATTTTAATCCATAACACAAGCACTATTTCTCAATGACCTTAAGGGGTGTCTACAATTCATGAATCTAGCACATGGTTTAAATGAGTTTTAGTCATGTGGTGTCATTTTCCATGTGTTTCCCATGTACTATAATTATACCAATAATTTATTATCCTGCATCATTTATTAATGCATGAGAAACAGGGTGTGATGCAACAATGAATTGTGGTCTTTTATTCAGTTCACTCTTGATGTACTGTACTGAATGAAATGGCCACCATATAGCACACACAGCTGTTCATTTATACGCCATGGTTTTGCTGTGTAGAGCTGTAATAAATAGGTAGATGTTCTATTTAAATGCCATTTCTTGTAATTATAATAATTCAGAATGTCCCTAGAAATCGATTTTAGCCAGAACTTTAGATATACAGATTTGCCTAAACATAAGCACTTTGGGCATGGTTGTACTCAGGATAACAGCTCCTTTATCCATACATTTATTATACAGGATATGTCACTTGGGTGTATATTTACTAAGCAGTGAGATTGAAAAGTGGGGATGTTGCCCATAGCAACCAATCAGAATTGAGTTTACATTCTCCATTGTGTAAAATGAAACTGAAAGCTTGAATCTGATTGGTTGCTATGGGCAACATCACCATCACCTTTTAAATCTCACTGCAATCTCCCTGCTTAGTAATTATACCCCTTAGTGTTCTATATGCGTACTGCTTGTGCTGAATGGCTACAATTTTTATCTGTGGTTTATGTTTAGACTTTTAGTCAAGCAACTCCATTCAGCCATGTCCTTTGCTTCCGTTATCTGTAATCCCAGAGTTCGATGTGAAAAATAAATATTATAAATTCTGAATGGAAATAATAATTCATGTTGTTTCATTTTACTTTGTAAGAAGTTGTACAAAATTAGGCATGTAGTCCTAGATGAGTTCATTGAGGTGGCAATGGCATCCACTGTATATGTATATAGTTTTGTCCATAGTAATCCAGTTTGCCCACATTTTATCCCATGCATTTGCACACCATTGAAATGCATAGTACTTGGCATTACGATATACAGCATAGTTGTCATGATTTATGTTTGCAGGTTTTGTTACTCTCGGGTAGAACCTTGGTATCTGATCCATCCAATGGAAGATGAAGGGACGCTAAACATGTTTATTAATATCATTCAGGGTAGTGGTGTGAGACATTACAGCCAACAAGCTGTGATCAGGCAGCTCATCTGCAGTGTTTATCAGGTTCCACATATCTTTTTATAGTGATGGCCAGTGACATGGAGAGGGAAACCCAATATATTACAAGCTATGTCATGATGAAAAAGGATGGCAGTACCATGAATGTAGCCTGGTAGAGGCAAATCTTTTTTGTTTTACAAATATGAACCGAATAATTGGAAATGGAGACTTTATGTTGCCTGCTTTCTCTGTACTGCTAAGATGTTCCCCTAATAGCAGCTCCAGGCATGGCTCTTATATTCTCGGTCTAATTTAGTGGGTTTTAACTGGGTTTCACAGACCTGTTTTATGTATTTTTATCCAGCAGTTGTGTGGTTAATCTTGCATGGGAATGCACAGTTAAAAATCTGTGATTGTAAGCAGAGTATTTCCTTGAGCAGATCATTGTGACAGTCATGTGAATTCCCTAAACGGATGCTGTTAATTGTATTATACGCTGGTTTGACATTGGCCGAATCAATAGAGCTATGTGGCTGCCAGTGGAAAGTAACAGTTTTTAGTGTGATATATATCTGACTGCATTGTCCTCTTCTCATGTGAGATCCCGCATCATGTGGCTCCTGTAGGTCCACCAACTTACCAGACAGAGCAATAGGTGATAACACTGGTCTAAACACAAGATACTCGATAAGGCATCCTGCCAGAAGATAAATGTAACAGAAATTCTTATCATGACAGCTCATTTTTACAGGCTAAATGTTCTTATTAACACTTAAAAGACAGGCTCATCATTTTGTTCCATAGTAATTGTCTTACAGAGAGCTGGTAAAAAATATGTGTAACAATATCGCTGATCAATCAGAATCCCCGATGGCCACCAAACTAGAGCGATTTACCCCTTTATCTGCACCCATATCCGCTAGAATGGCAATGTTCTGTGTATGTTTATGTACATGAATATAGACAGAGTTTACACAAGAATAAATGAGTAGATTGTGTGATTATGATTATTATTGAAGCTGGTATCAGAGTTCAAAGAAATGAAAGAATTGATGTAAAGACTTTTCATTGCTTTTTGCCTTCCTGATATTTCCAGTGTAATGAGCTTTTAGCGTTCTTTTTGTTTTGAATAAAATTTACGTAGATGTCTTTTACGCTGTTCCTGTACTTTGGGCCATTATTGCCTGATTCCTGTTTATAGCAAAATCCTGAACGGTGCTTTGACCAGTATTTATGATCATTTGTGTTCTGCTTCCTCATAGGTCTTCTGTCATATTCCCCGCGGTTTCGTTACATTTGTCTTCTTCCTGCCAGTTATATTTACCTTTTTCTTTACAGCTTCCTGACCGTTACGTTTACAGTTTTGCTATAGATTTGCCTTTATCTGTATTATGTCACTTGTACTTTTATTCCGATTCTTCTTACACATAAGGCACTTAGTGGATTCTGACCTTGATGGATCTGATGTAGAGTTTTCCTTTAGCAGAATAGCAAACAATGCTATTCAGTCATAGAGAAGTGAACTGTTATATATTAAAAAAAATCTTTTTTTTACTTCAAAAATAAAAATGAATCAAATGAATAGAAACCTTCTGTTTTATACTTTCACCCACCCCTTAATGGTGTAAGTGCAAGCACATAAACAGCCTGCATTCTAAATCTTCCTAACATACATTGAAGTGAATGAACACAGGCAAATGCTAGAGCTGTTTCCAGCTGTGCTTCCACATGAAATATAGATGGAAGCAAAGCTCTGTATCAGCTCCTATATGTATATCAACCCTGAGATTCTTCACCCGTCCACAATACCCTCACATCTGGTACACAAACCACTTCTAAATGTCCTGAATCTCTGAACACTTGTATAGTATGCAACTATAGTATTCTACCTATTATTCATATAAAAGTCACTTGTATATCATTGTGACCCATTACTACCAGGCTGGAAATGCATCCCTGATACTGACAGTGCTGTTCCCTGAGTCAGATGTGCTCTGTGATATGTTACCCGCTCCTCTCTGAAATGAACATTGACCTGCACTGTAATCCACTGACTAATCCTTCAGCTGGGAACTGCAGCAGATGAGCAACATTCTGGAAAGTTACTTTTTAACACTATATTGTAGCCTTCTAATAAAGGAATAACACAATGAAGGTACATTATTGTCATGTAACACCTGGCTTTGGGGCATGACAGTTGTTTTAAAGCTCCGTCACAGTGAATTAGCAATGCTTACTTTGCATACCATGATATTAGGACCATGATGTGTTTGTGTAGTGATGTACCACCAGCCTCCAGCACTTGCTGACACCCTAGGGAGAGGACAGGAATTGGTATTGCGAATGGGATGTCTGCTTTGTAGATTTCACACATTTTTCGGAAGGATGGTTTTGTCATTAGTTTGTGTTCTGCCATGTTTACTCACTTTGACATATTCCATGCACTGAGCTTCTTAGATAGACATGTTATACGGTTTACATGTGTGTTCTAACATATATTCAAGTAATGGATTATGCAGATTGGACCACAAACACCTACTCATCACTCACTTGTGTTTACATTGAACTCGTTCACTTTAACCTGCTGCTCACAAAAATCTAACTTCCTACGAATGAGTAAAGGAGAAAGGGTAAAGCGGTGTTCAGTATAGTAGCTCATCCGCAGAATATGCTGCACCGGTGCCTCCAAACCCTTCTGCTCCCTTGTACTGGTGGTCAGCCGTGATCTCAGGGACAATATAGCAGTGCTATATCATTTTATTCTGTGTAAATAATTAACAAAGCAATGTAAAACAACAGTGTCAGTGTAAAACAACAGTGTCAGTGTAAAACAACAGTGTCAGTGTAAAACAATTGCTTGGTGACAGTGACTACATGCCACAAAGACAGTGCCTCGTCTGCTTTCTATAGATCTGTCAGAAGCAGTGACATTCATTCCAGGCATCTTATCCAAATTCCTGCAACCTGCTGCTTTCTTGCTGTATGGTACAATTGTTTACCAGAATATGATATAAAGCATTTGTATCCTGCCACCCTCTGCATAACATGTGGATCACTCCACTGGGGATGACCGGGTACAGTCATAGTGTTGTTATCATTAACCTTGGTCATTAAGCTGTGGGACAAATGCAGTTGGGTGGCCCCTCCAGTTGCGGAGGTTTGGCAGGTATATACTTTTGACATCAGAATGGTTTATTATAGCATTAGCATAACTGGATGCATCTGTTGTTATGTAGCGGTGCTAATTCTATAGTAATTATTTTTATATGGTTATATGTTACCTGTTTTCTACGAGACTTACTACATTGATATTGCCCTTTTGCCAATATGGAGAATACATTTTAAAATAAGTTTGGCACACAATGGTTGTGACCTCCTGTTTACAATCTACTCTCCATTTGTACCTTATCAATATGCAGTCATTCAAACCTGTTCTCCTACATTTAGGATTCACATCCCATGTGTCACATTGTGTTTTAATGGATGTTTTATGGTAAATAATTATTATGACAAATATTTTGGGTAGACACATTTTGTGGCGTAGAGTTTAGTTTTCTGTTGGGTCTTGCATCTATTTTGTAAATATATTATATATGGATTTTAGTAACGAATTCTCCTGTGTATCAAAACATTGGCTTAAGGTGATGGTGAAACATTGGAAAAGATATGTATTTTTTTCAGGCGCTAAGTGGCTAAAGCATAGAGGCACAATAATACAGTAATATTTTCCTGTAAGGAATCAAACCCACATTGTCCGCATTAGCTGAATTCATCTGCTTTGTTCTGGTAATGNTCTACCTATTATTCATATAAAAGTCACTTGTATATCATTGTGACCCATTACTACCAGGCTGGAAATGCATCCCTGATACTGACAGTGCTGTTCCCTGAGTCAGATGTGCTCTGTGATATGTTACCCGCTCCTCTCTGAAATGAACATTGACCTGCACTGTAATCCACTGACTAATCCTTCAGCTGGGAACTGCAGCAGATGAGCAACATTCTGGAAAGTTACTTTTTAACACTATATTGTAGCCTTCTAATAAAGGAATAACACAATGAAGGTACATTATTGTCATGTAACACCTGGCTTTGGGGCATGACAGTTGTTTTAAAGCTCCGTCACAGTGAATTAGCAATGCTTACTTTGCATACCATGATATTAGGACCATGATGTGTTTGTGTAGTGATGTACCACCAGCCTCCAGCACTTGCTGACACCCTAGGGAGAGGACAGGAATTGGTATTGCGAATGGGATGTCTGCTTTGTAGATTTCACACATTTTTCGGAAGGATGGTTTTGTCATTAGTTTGTGTTCTGCCATGTTTACTCACTTTGACATATTCCATGCACTGAGCTTCTTAGATAGACATGTTATACGGTTTACATGTGTGTTCTAACATATATTCAAGTAATGGATTATGCAGATTGGACCACAAACACCTACTCATCACTCACTTGTGTTTACATTGAACTCGTTCACTTTAACCTGCTGCTCACAAAAATCTAACTTCCTACGAATGAGTAAAGGAGAAAGGGTAAAGCGGTGTTCAGTATAGTAGCTCATCCGCAGAATATGCTGCACCGGTGCCTCCAAACCCTTCTGCTCCCTTGTACTGGTGGTCAGCCGTGATCTCAGGGACAATATAGCAGTGCTATATCATTTTATTCTGTGTAAATAATTAACAAAGCAATGTAAAACAACAGTGTCAGTGTAAAACAACAGTGTCAGTGTAAAACAACAGTGTCAGTGTAAAACAATTGCTTGGTGACAGTGACTACATGCCACAAAGACAGTGCCTCGTCTGCTTTCTATAGATCTGTCAGAAGCAGTGACATTCATTCCAGGCATCTTATCCAAATTCCTGCAACCTGCTGCTTTCTTGCTGTATGGTACAATTGTTTACCAGAATATGATATAAAGCATTTGTATCCTGCCACCCTCTGCATAACATGTGGATCACTCCACTGGGGATGACCGGGTACAGTCATAGTGTTGTTATCATTAACCTTGGTCATTAAGCTGTGGGACAAATGCAGTTGGGTGGCCCCTCCAGTTGCGGAGGTTTGGCAGGTATATACTTTTGACATCAGAATGGTTTATTATAGCATTAGCATAACTGGATGCATCTGTTGTTATGTAGCGGTGCTAATTCTATAGTAATTATTTTTATATGGTTATATGTTACCTGTTTTCTACGAGACTTACTACATTGATATTGCCCTTTTGCCAATATGGAGAATACATTTTAAAATAAGTTTGGCACACAATGGTTGTGACCTCCTGTTTACAATCTACTCTCCATTTGTACCTTATCAATATGCAGTCATTCAAACCTGTTCTCCTACATTTAGGATTCACATCCCATGTGTCACATTGTGTTTTAATGGATGTTTTATGGTAAATAATTATTATGACAA
This sequence comes from Platyplectrum ornatum, assembly GCA_016617825.1. NCBI lineage: Eukaryota > Metazoa > Chordata > Amphibia > Anura > Limnodynastidae > Platyplectrum > Platyplectrum ornatum. The sequence goes on along the minus strand of JABWIB010002005.1, from coordinate 35,779 downwards.
ATATTTTGGGTAGACACATTTTGTGGCGTAGAGTTTAGTTTTCTGTTGGGTCTTGCATCTATTTTGTAAATATATTATATATGGATTTTAGTAACGAATTCTCCTGTGTATCAAAACATTGGCTTAAGGTGATGGTGAAACATTGGAAAAGATATGTATTTTTTTCAGGCGCTAAGTGGCTAAAGCATAGAGGCACAATAATACAGTAATATTTTCCTGTAAGGAATCAAACCCACATTGTCCGCATTAGCTGAATTCATCTGCTTTGTTCTGGTAATGAAAANCATTAGTTCAAGGATTGTTTGTTTCAAGCAGAAACCTGTGGAGAAGAACCATTGAGTGCAATGAAAGTGTTAAAGANAGCACTAGTACCTTCACTGGTTTAGGAATTAGAGCTCATCCTGCTTCTAGTTCAACACGCGTTTTGGAATGAAACACTGGTTTATGTGAAAAACACACACGGGTTGTGTAGGCCAGAAGTTTCTGGAGACGCAGATTTCCTGTGGAAAGGATGAGGCTGCTTTAATAAGTTCATGTGCTCCGGACNCTAGTTGTGGTTTTCATCTGTTTTCGGACTCTTCCAGAGAGTNAGGATGGATCTGGGTCACAAATATGTTACTACAGGGGACAGAGCTATAATACTTGTAGATGAAATGTTTTGTTGTGGCTTAGGAATCATGTTTTTCCTATACAGAATATAAAGNGCTTTAATAACATGTTAAAACATTTGTAACCCATAACACATATATATAGCTACTATTAGGAAAAGATTCAAGGGTGTTTAGAGTTCTGTGTGTCTGTAGAGGATTGAGAGTTATACAGGCATAAAAAGAGCGATATTTTATTAATGTTATCTAATATGACTAAAGCAGCTTGAAAGTAATTCATTTGTCAGACCAAACCCAAAGAATATAATGACAGACCTTGTTAGACCACCACTTTATATACCCTGTGATAGTGTCAGGATTGAACTGCACGTGTGCCTTTGTATTTTCATGTATGGTATAGGTGAGGCCTTTGCAGTTTATGNACAGCATAGTAGTGTGCACCAGTTTACATTGGCTGAACTGCTGGAGTGAGGAGTTCAGGAGCTAGGATAGAGTGGATGTACATATGTAACTGTTCATAACAGTCACAATAAATTATACGTTNCATACAGTCCTCCTGCTTCCTGTTCTGTATTGATCGTTTATCCCAGGAGTCTGAGTAAGCCCTCCTGACAAACCATCTGCTTAGGAATCAAACTGATTCTCACAAGGAATTCATTCAGAGGCCTCTANTGGCCTTATAGGCAGCCAAACAATCATATTAAATTGTGTACCAATTCCCAACAGTTTCCCATAATCGCTGACCAAGATATTGTGAGCGCAATGCGTTATGATCCAAAATGCTGCAAAACCCTTTGTTTAGTTCAGGGACCATGCTACCTGGGCTCCTGGAAACTTGCTCTCCAATCTCCAATCTTACTGTCTAAAAGACGTGCTTCCAAAAGGTGCTTATTAGGGGGGCGCCCAACCATGTGTGGATTAAGAATGCCCTGTAGTATCCACATCTCCCATATACACCAGGGGTAGTATGTAACATAAAGTGCANTCTGGAAGTTTGTATCTTGTCTATNCTACTGATGTGNTGTATGAGTTGGTGTCGAGTGCTAGTGTGATAGTATGGTCCATGTTAATGGTACAGTCCGCAGCTTGCAGAGGAAGGAAATAGTTTATGTAGGGGAGATTCACTGGAGCAGAGGATTCAGATCTGGTCAGTGCCTGAGTTAGTGGTCAATGGTGCTGAAGACGAGAACTAAAGATTTCTATTTTATGGCTATATATAACTGGTATAATTGTTTAGTAAATGTAAAGTAATGCAGTGATGTCTGTGTCAGATGGTTGCTTACAAATTAATACAGAATACCATGGAAATATGTTTCCTTACAAATCTCTATAATGTCTGCTTAATGCAGCCCATAGCCATGTCTGTATAGTTTCTCTCATCCAATCCCTTGTCATATTAATCAAAAGAGTTTATACTTCCTAATAAGGACAAAAATGTGGTTCATAAGAGACGCTTCTGCCTTTTCTTCCCCTGCAGCGTAAACCAAAATACAGACACAGTATAGGTTGTCTATGCATATACCTTTTATGTGCTGTTAACCCCATCTGTGCTTTATTATTGCAATATCTATATTACTTTCAAAATTAACCTCTTTTATTAGTATCTACTAATAAGTANCATGTCACATACAAGGCCCCATTCTCTTACTGACATTACATAACTGTTTTACACATAGCAATTCTTCCCAGACAACCAAATAATCAGCANTGATGCAGCTGACTCCACTGGGTTTAAACTTTAACCATTGCCATTTTTAATGCCTACCCTTGTCCCACCACTCCTGCACCCAGGGCTCTCCTCCAGTCCTTTCCTCCCCTCTGCTCCTTGCTCCTTCCTATGCTTCTTTCTTTCCGCTCTTCCTGGCACTAACCCCAATATGTCTCCACTACTCTCTGGTCGCTGCTCTTCTCCGCTGATTTTGGCTCTCTTCCCACCATCCTGTTTGGTCTGTTTTTCTCTAGTGACCACTGCTGCTCCCATTTTGAAGGTAAGCAATTAAGTTCATTCTGGTCAGGGTTCGGATAGGATAGGGGTCAATATTATTCCAACAATCTGACAGCTGTCAAGTTAATGACTCAGATAGAAGAATGCAGGTCAGTTATTCCTGACAACATATTTAGTGGGGACATTTCTATCATACTTTCCGGGGNAACACACCATGGGGCCGATCCCCCATGATTTGTCATCCTCCGACTTTGGTGAATCCAGAGGTATGTGTTTTC
>JABWIB010002005.1:7657-21137 GCA_016617825.1 Platyplectrum ornatum | reverse complement strand
GGCCTTGGTTACAACCGGGGGCTGATAGGTGTAGCGCTTGCAGTGGTTGCTGTCATCCCTATCTATCAGCCCGTGTTATCTGTCAACTGGACACAAAGGGTTTCAGGAAGAGTTATGCTCCTATAAACATACATGTCCAGGTGGCACATTTATACTATATCTAGGCCTACTTCACCTACTGAATGGGCTATCCAATATTGGGTCCAGGCACACACTACAGATACTGAGCGGGCTGAAATTCATGATAACACACAAACTACTTATCCAATGACTGCACATACTTTTGCACAAAAATATGACATTTCACAGAGCGTGTTCATTCACATACGCTAATAAGGGAGNCTGTATTCTATTTACATCTTAGACGGCAGCAGGTTAAATCGGCGCTATAAAATTCCCACAATGCAATGCAATCATGCCAAGTTGGTTAATGTAATATTGTTGAGTTTGGAAGTTGGTGTGGTTCAAGAACTGTGTCAAACTATGTCATGAGCTGTATGAGGCTTGTTCACCCTGTAACATAACGTACAATTATTTACTCTAATTATATATAGTGTGCACTTATGTCCAAATTATGACTNCATTATAAACCAGGTACATGTTCCTGTGCGCCCATTCGGGCGTGTGGGAGATGGGAGTGGTTGGAAAAGACTTACGCTGCTAGACCCCTGCATTAACTCCTTTGTGCGGGTCTGTGCAATGTTCTGTACAGCAGGGGATCTGTTTGTACACATGTGGTGCATGCATGTGCTCCAGTGTTCTTTTCCCCCACTTTCACATGGGTGGAAATGGTAACCAGACCTAAGGCTGGATCTGGTCCTATATGAGGAAAATAACTACTTACATTGCCCTATTACATTTACTTTATTCATACAAGCACAGAAATACTCAAGTAGCTTTATTTATTATTACAATAATTCTCAACTATTTGTCCACAAAAAAAGCAAAGCGCATTTCACAGGCCCCACACATCACTAAACATTTACTNAGAAAAAGAGCAGTTTCATCTGGCTGCAGCTGCACTTTGCTCTGAATTCACTATTTGAGTTTTCATTCCATAACTGAATTGATTCATTGATGAGGATCTTGGTTGTTCAGATGTTTTTTCGCACACAAAGCGATCCATTGCCTTCGCTTAGGCTACAGAAATGGATTCTCACCAATGTTTACCTTATAGCACAGAAAAATGCATCACATTGTAAACTGTATACAAAATAAAAGGGGGTTATTTCATGTATGAGATGGAAATGTAGTGAGCAGTTTATAATACATGGCTTTGGACAGTTCATCATGACGCCAGTGGAGAGTGCGCTAGTTTGTGATTAGCAACTGCTTAAATATATATTGTACTTATGGACAGGCTGTCTGTACTCCATTATTAATTATTTAACTATTTCATGGATATGCTATTAACATGCATTCAACAATACTGAACAATAATGTTTAAATATACATTAGATCCATTTAAAAGAAGGGAATGTCTTATTAGAGAAANTATGTTTAAAAAGGATGGTATTAATGGAATTATTTTTTGTTTTTGCCTCTCTACAGACCAGAGCCCCACAGTCAGTACATTACTGTTCCCATTGCCAATCCAGAGGTCAAGTTCAGAGCGTAGCATCTCCCACTTTCAACCAAATGTACTGCGCCATCCCTTTACAGACGACATTCACCATAGCTCCTACTCTGAACAGATTTTCCATCTCGTCCCTCCCCCAGCAGAACTGGCACGGAACTTCCTGCGGGAGTCTGGCAGGGGGCAGTCAAGCGGACAGAGAGAGACTGACTACGAGTTGGAGTCTTCCTCGAGGAGCCACACACGAGCAATAGACAATCCGTACACACCTCTATGACAATGCAGTAGTGTGCTGTAAATATTGAACTGACATGTTTACTTTCCTACAGTCACAAAAGCCTTAACACATGCTGATCAAACCAAGAATGTAACCTGTTGTAATGTCTTTTTATTTCTTTATGTTGCAGGGATGAGTGACGTTGTACATCCCCATTGGGTGTTATTGTATTAGGCCTGTTAAAGGGCCTGTCTTTCTCCTGCCTGCTAGGCCTGTGCTGGTCTTGGATGCAGTGAAGGGTTACGTTGTTAGCAACTTCAGCTTGTTTTCTAATTACTGTTTACAAAATGTAATTTTGTGTAGGTGAAATATTTATATTCTAAGAGATNCATGGAATAGTAATGTTCTTCCATGTAACAAGGAGGGTGATCAGGTCTGTCCCATTCCATACTATTTGCTGAATTACCAAGCCAGTTTTTCAGGTAATTCTAGTCTTTTGACTGGCAGTATTATTAATAACATGAGTGTCATTGCTGTCTCATACAGACAACAGACTATCATGTCGCTATTATGACATTGGTAGCACCGTCCATAATAGGCTCTCCAGTTATTAGCGTGCAAAATGGAAATGAAAAACTGCAACACATGAAAGCTTCCACAGGGATTAGGCATGTGTAATGGAGAAAATAATAAAGTACTTATCAGTTTAGGATACAGCAGCCCTTGTTTTCTATGTAACATCAAGAACATGAGCAGCAATAGTTATGAGAGACTTTATTTTTGTAGTATACACCTTGAAGCCTAGCCAAGTGCTCAGTGTAATGTTTACCATTATACATTCTTTATGCCTTAGATTAGGGCTACACTGGCATTAGTGCCCTGCAGTGGTTGCCCCTCATTAGAGTTCTAGAGGATACCATTCGTAAGAACAGGGCACATTACACAAGCTAATAAGAGGTCACTTTCCTCAGCATGAGCCCTTATGCAAAGCAATTGTCTTACAGAATTCTGAATACGCCAACATGCACATTCCTCCTCGACTGCAGTTAGCAAATAGAAATTTATTTTTAACTCATTTTTTTAAAGCAGGACAGCTTGCCTAGTCTGTCAGCAAAAATGTGATTAAAAATGGTCTATTTTCTTGATTTGCCAAGTAATATTATTACATGACAACAATAATATTCAACATNCAATTTCTAACAGGACTTTAAGGGTTTTTGTTTTGCCGTTTTAATAAGATTAGCCGGAACCAATAATTTTCATTTTACATCTGCACTATATAGTACTTCAATTTCCATAGAGACCTCCGTTTGGTTCCCACATAGGCTGGACATTGCTTCTCTCCATAAGCCTTCATTGTCTCAGAGGGTACCCTTTATGGGGCTTCTGGAAATGCTATNATAATTTCATGTAAACCAAGTGCTCTTTATTTGTGTTAAACATAATACTTCATTTCCATTTATTTATGAGTTCTTCCAGTTTAGCATTAACAAAAGCACTAAAAGAGAAATTTTCCAAGATGCTATTTTTATGCAGCATTGGTGTTATCTGGCCCTACGNAAATCACAGAGAAAGGAAAGGAAGGTCTATCTGCATTGTTTTAAATGCAGTCTATAATCAAAAATCCATTTTGTAGCAACATACCTTCAAATGTAATATAGTTTTCTATATTTGTAAGTGAATAGCTATGTCCAGGAACTGTCACAAATGTATGGATGTGTGTGTGTGTGTGTATATATATATATATATATATATATATATACACACACATACATTTGAAAAATACTGCATGCTCTGCACACATTTATAAGTATTTTGTGTGCAATTTTTACAGTGCCTGACATTCACAGATGGTGGATACATTTTCTTGGTTGGAATGTGTATTTTTGAGAATCAAGTCTATCAGTGAGACCTAAAGGAAGAGGCATTTTATAGACTGTATTGCCATAAATATGAAATATATACCAAATGCATTCTTTGACTGTAAGTANGAGACAGGACTATTTCAAATGAGCAATCTCTTGCTAAGGATTAGAATTGGCATTATGTTTTACCAGTGGCATAAATATCATTTTTACAATGTCCATTTATTATTTTTTTTTTATAGCATATTCTTAATTGTGTCATTTCTGCCACTAATGAATGCACACAGATTTTATCTGAACCAATCGGTGCCATTATGCAAGTTAATACATTATGTGCCTTATGTATNATTTGCCCACCCTACTGAATTACAGATTATTATGGCTTCTCTTTAGGAAACTGAAAAACTTAATCTTAGACTACTAAATAGAGATGAAGCAATGCTCAGGGAAAAGAATCCAATCATTTTCATTAGCTTTTGGCTATGTTTNATGCAGCATTTAACAAGTTCCTTCCCTATACAAATGTCTTAGAAAGCAGGATTTAGTGCAGCAACGTTGTTATGCTGACTTCTGCTTTGGGGACACAGTGCAATCAAATGTGTAGCTTGATCCAAGAATAAAACACTAATCCCTGCAGAAGGGTGTATGTGTACATGAATGTTGTTACATGAATGTTACATTTGGCTTGAAGTAGTGCATCTCGTACTATCTGCATTTCTTTATGTACACATCCCTAAAAAACTCTTGTTTTGATGCCCTTGAGATCACATACAGCTGTTGTTTGCAGAAAACATCCTCTGCCTGTGCGAGCCTTATATCCCTTTTTTTTATAACCAGTAGCACAGATAAAAAGAACCCTGCTTAAATAAGTACATGATGACAAATTGCAGAAGTAAAAGTTGCAGTAAATGTTATAGCTGCAAGGAAAACAATGTCAAGATTTTCCAGTTCCTTAAACATACACAGTATGTTAAAGAAGGTGCACAAATTCTAGAAAATGTAAGAGTATAAAATAATATCTTTATCTGCTGTTGATCCTCTCACAATACACCATATATTCCTGCCTGCAGTGTATGAAGGTTTTTCGTGTTTTTTTTTCTTTTAAATTCTTGTTGGTTTTGGCTGTAAAATGGCAATCGGAAGAGGAAGTAACCACACACATTTCTGGGAGATTTTCTTGGCAGGCCACAGTATAACATCCAGCTGTGCTAATGAAAATAGATCATTTCAAATACTAATAGTCAGTCATCTCGCATACATGTTCAAGCAACAGTCTAGGAGCACTGAGCAGTCCAGGCCGTTACCTCAAATTTCATTTTCTTAACCTTTTCAGCTCTACAGCTTCCAAATGCTCAAATGCCCTTACAATAAGATGTTGTTTGTGAAGCTGAAAAGCCCTTTTATAAGCGCTTCCAATTTATTCAAATTTTCTTTAGGGCTGGGAGCGGGAGCAGCAGAACACGAGGCATGCCTTTTCTATAAAATGCATGTGAATCTATAGGTTGTNCAATACATGTTGCCTTGTTAAAACTTCGAATGAGCTTATATTCTCTGTATAATGAAATATTATATATCACACACATGCAGGGCAGGACATGTCTCCTGAAACAAACTGTCTCCTGAATTTACAAAAATATGTTTGTGTTCTATATTTTGTAGAGTGACTGAATACTTTCTATAATGTCCAAAATGTTTCCATAAAAAATATTTTATACATGCAAATTTAGGGACAGACAGAAGTAAGACGTGGACCTGGGTCACCTGTCCTGGATCTTGTCCTGTGTGGGAGAGGGAAGGGGATTCCCTTGTCATGCCCCTCTCTTGTGCTCAAAAGCAGCACTTACATTGCTATACTGCTGCTTTAAGTCACATGTGCGGATCAGTGGCCTATGCGACCACTGGAATATCCCCAAATCCAGCCCCAATTGCTTAATTTAAATTTCTCTTTCCATCCACCTATCGTAATCTAGGTGGGTGGGAGAGAAGATATGGCCCAGTTCTAGTGCACATTCCTCCCAGAAACATCTGGAGCACACGTGCACTGCCAGTAAATTCACCCCGAGTGGGGAAGTTGGGCTGCGCTCGGAATTCTGGATGCTGTCCTAAATGTCTATTTGCATGTTCAGTAATATGGGAAGATGCATTGAATAGTTTAACCTAACTATAATTAGAACTATTTAGTAATGTTATTTGATATTAAGGAATTGAATTCAAGGATGTAGTTCTGAATGCAGCACCAGCATAGATTGTTTATGTACACACCTGGCTATCTCGCCCCATCCGCCCATTTCTTACACAAACCCGAACTTTTAAAATGTTACATTTGTGCGAATGCTGGTGACGAATCTGATTGACTAGATTGGTCACATCTAGGAATCCCTGCTTATACTGTACATTGTAATATTAAACACCTCCCAGTTGTACGAAGTTTGAATCTGATTTAATGCACTGAAAGATTATTAAATGGCCACTAAACATAAATAGTTAATGCTACATTTAATATTGACTTGTGAACTTATAGATTACTTTTAGGAATGTAAATATAAAAGTAACAAGTGAAGTACATGCCTAGATCTAGCNGATTTCCAGTTCACACTCTGTAAAAGAAAATACAACTAGCTGTATTCATGTTGATAACTGAGAACATTAATTTCTAGCTGGCTGCACAGAAAATCTACATACAAATAGTGAATACATGAAATGTATGGGATTATTAACATACATTATTCAAGATTGTGNGGCTAGAAGCAGTATGAAAAAGGCAACTAGCATTATGAACATTTTCATTGTAACAAAATGTCTTGAATGTAAAAATAGAAAAGCAAGTTCATTTACTATTAATANACAGACAAAATTTTTGTCACCAGTAGAAATAATCTTTATCTCTAGCAGCATATAATACTATTGTTTGGTGATACCTTCTAGTCTTTACGGGTAGATGTAACCTTCATAAAATAAGGGTGAGCTTTCAAGCTGTGGCTTAGTTGATTGACAACATTGTTTTATGGTTTGAGGACAAGGTTAATTTTGTCCAAATGTTTTAGCTTGTTGGAAGGTGTGGATGTATTATTGCACAATATGCAGATTGTTCCACTATCCCAAAGTCATATCTCCCAACCACTCTGTTCTGGCTGAAACATTCTCACTTTTCGGGCTCTGACCCTTTGTCCAGTATTACCCCTTTCACACAGACTACCCTGGTAAATCTGTTTTTAACAATCAGGGTTGTTAGCTGTAGATCTGAATTACCCTGGTAATTAACCCTGTTCACAGTGGTGAAATACCATGGTAATTCACAAACTACCCTGGTCCTACACCGTTCACACTAAACCAGGGTAGCTAGTAGTAATTTTAGCGCCGTTCATGCTGAGCACACTACCCGGGTAGTTCAGTCAACCCAGGAAGTTGGCTGAATTACCCAGGTGATAGCCCTCTGTGTGAACGGGGTATAAGTGACAGCTTTGTATTATCAGTGCAGACAGTAGCAGGCTTGAACGCAATCCTACCCCATATCATACATACATATGACTGGCTGTAACATTTCACACACTTACACTGTTCAAAACTGCAGGTAATAGAACCATTCAAATTTAGATGCATTTGTTAAACTCTATAGTCAATCAGTTTATATGTTTTATAGNTTTAGTCTAAAAAGGAATTCTGGTTAGTATGTGGTATTAAAATTTCAGCGAGTATCAGGTTTTTATGGCTTCTTGCTAATTTTGCTCCCAAATGCAGTTACATTAGTGAACTTATTGTGTTTGGAAACAGAAGAATGAAAGAGATATTCGAGTCATCTGATCAGTACAACTGTTTATAGAAGAACAAAAATATCCATGCATTTGTCTTGTAACTGTGTTGAAGCTGGAAGTCTGGTTTATGTTAGTACAAAACGCAGACAATGCACAGGAATCAGATTAAATCCACAATGCTGTTTTTGGATGCTGAGTTTTTCTCTTAAAACGGTGAATGAAATGCATGCTTGTCATAGACCCCACCCATACTAGCCATNTGTGGCACAATCAGCATATTATGGGCATACCTGGCCACTGATCCCCCTAATAACATGGTCAATCTATGACATTTACCCCATATGATGAGCCCTGGTAGAAGGTCAGACTCCATGGCCTAAACTTACTAAACTGGGAGATTAAAAAGTGGGGATGTTGCCCATAGCAACCAAACCGATTCAAACTCACATTGTTACATATGTAAAATAAAACAGAGAGCTTAAATCTGATTGGTTGCAACATCTACACTTAGTAAATTTGGGCCCATATGTTCAGTCTTATTTGNCGTGGCAGGGACATCAGGCCGAGTATTGCTAGTCTACATGACAGGCGAATGTTATTTAAATAACCAGTCAAATAATTTGTTATACAGTAGTGTAATGAAATATAGAACATGCCGTTGTTAAGGCTAGACACCTTTTGGTGTCAGAATCAGAATTTATCTTTGTCTTCAAATTGGCAGATTTTTGGTGCGATTGCAGAATAAAGGGAGAAAATAATTGTTTGGAGTATATCTAATGTATTATGCCAACAATACACTGAGCATTTATCCAGATAAAATCCTATATGCAGGGTATATTTTTCAACTTTACCTGGCTGGTTTTGTCTTTTAGAAAGTTTCCAGCGTATAGGCTCTTTAATTGTGCTACATTGACGTTACTTATAAATGGTAAACATATCCATGTTATAAGTAACGGTCTGTCTTTAACCATACATTTATTGCATTATCATACATTTATTTTCTAAATCCCTTGTTTATGCAGCTGTGAAAGGCAACTTTCGTTCCTCAAACGTTCATATATACAATTTGCTGACATAAACCAAGTAAATCTTTCCTTGGTATTTTACCATATAATTGTTAACTGGATCAAAGATCAGAATTTGTTATGTTTGAGTCCATGACCACACTGCACATGGTGATCTGTGTTCACATCACATCTGTATTCACGCATCAATGTTTGCAAAATCCCTATAAAATTCTATCTCTCAGGCAGATTTGAGACTCCAATACCCTATCTTTAAAATGTTAACTTATGTGAAATTTAAATGCTGGTGACCAGACGTTTGGATTNCTACGCAGTACGATAAAATGCCTATACAGTACATGTAATACTGATCCCTGACCACTTGCAAACACAACCTAATCTAATTACTGGAAGCCTGGATCTAGCACATTGCGTTTCAACAGTGTCACACATATGCGTGTATACACAGAATGCTAAATATGAAGATTTAACAAACCGACTGAAGTCTAGACACCGCCCTATGTTATACATTAATTACAGTTAACATTAAATAAGTATTGGTAAGTTGTCATTGCTGTGACGTAATGACTACAAAAACAATGTCAGAGGAATCAACAGCTGATACCATATTTTAGCACTATACTTATAGTTAATTAAGGACAAATCAATTGTATTTAGCACCTTTACCTTCCATACACTCCTAGAGAAAAATGTGTTCTTCCAAGGACAGCAACGACTAAATAAATGACTGAATAAAGTTACTAAAAGTACCAAAGAGGAGGAACAAAATGCATTCAGACTATTCATGAAACAGCAAAGTTCAATTGTATTAACTTTTATACAGCATCTGCAAAGCCTTATTGTCTTACCTGTCTGGGACAGCTGTATATTCTTCTGTTAATGACTGATGTGTAACATTGGTTTTGTGCTCCATTTACCCACACAAATGGAGTAAGCCATTATATGGACTTAACAGNATACATTATGATCATTTTAGCATATTTAAGGGAGCCTAGTCTTCACATTAATTAAAATATAACATTTCCAATTGTCTTATATTAAGAGACTAGTGAAATCAGCTTGGTATTCGTAAGGAACAATTATTTTGTTGACCATGTTTCTATTGAACTATGAAAATGTAGTTTAAACAATTTAAGGGCTGTTTTGTTTGGGGTTTTGTTCAGGGGTGGTTAAGTCCTGTTTATAAAACAATACTGTCCCTTTTATGTACAATAATTCATAAAGTTTGATAGCTTTATGTTGCTGTTTATGTTGGTAACTGTTTCATTTCCTAATGCAGTTGTTAACATAATCCTATATAAATGACTTAATGTAATGCATAGCAATATGTNAAATGCCTGGAAATGCTTCAAATGTCAATGTCCAGACTATGAATTGAGCTCTTGTTTAAGGTCTTTTGACTTGTCATTAGACTTGTAACTGTGACCACAATAGGTTAAGTACACAGGTGGACTGCACCTTAATGTAAAGTTATCACTGCATTATTTTAGTACTTTTTTACACTCGGAATTAGTATACAAAAATAGACATCCTGCAGATATTCTTTCCATATTGTTATGTACTGTACCAGTAACTTATTTGTATGTCTTTTTCTAGAATGTACATATATATTGTTATAAGAATTAAGTTGCATTATCTGCAAAGTATTTTGGCATCTGTATAGAAATTAAAATATTTCTTATTGTATTTGCTACAGTATTCTATCTACATCAAGTCCAAGTTAAATTATCCGGCGATCACAAGGAATTTCAAATTGACCATGAAGACATATTTGTGATCTTTGTGAGTTTTTAATTGCTATACTTGTCTAACATTGTAAATAGAAAATGTAACACCCACCAAAGTATACAGCTCAGATGTATAAACTTCATTTTATACAGTGTTTTGATTAATTTGCTTACAGCAGAGCACTGGGGCAGAGGATTGTTTTCTCTCTTACCCAAAATTAAAATGAGAACCAATAAAAGCTATATATGTATATATATAAAAAGAATAGCAGTATTAACAGCAATAACATTTCATGGGTACGTGCTGCTGTTTCTATCAACCTACCACTACCACTCATGAGCCTTAATGTGTCCACAGCGCTAACGTCAGAGGTAGATAGTCTTCAAGATGCACTGGAGAGTACATAGAGATGGATGAAAAAATCTAAGTTCAAGAACTGTCTATCTACTTTCATTTATGAAGAAGCAGTGATCACTATATTGTCAGCAACCAAATAAAGTTAGGAAAGATTTATCCACATCAAGGAAGCAGATCANAGTAGCAGCAATGTATTAGCCAGTGTGTAAAAGCATATAGTGGAATAAGCAGCACATGGTACTTTAAGGGCAGAGAATGGAAATGATCCATTACTGGGGCAGTCACATATATGGGAGATTTTTGGGTTTTGGATATTATAGAGTGAGACCCCCCAGGGATCACTAAGGGGTTCATTCAGAACTCCGCTAGATGTGATNTCTGNCTCTGACTTTGCAACATTGTACTGTGTCATGATGGACCACCAGAAGGTGCAAGATCAGGTGCCTGGCTGGTTGTGTATCATGCTTGTCTCATGTGCCTAGTGCTCTTCTGCCATTGGCTAAGGTCTGTCTGACCTAAGGACTATAAAAGCTCGAAGCATGCAAAAGTCAAGTAGTTGATGGATAAGATGTGGAAGGAGAATATGCAACTGGCAGGTTTAACATCANAGAAGCAGCTAGACCTTTGACCAAAGAGGAGTACTCTATATTGTATGATGTAAACNGCCTTTATGTTTTGTAACGTAACTAAGTCAGAGCCGGGGATTTCCTCTAGGAGCCCCAGTCCCTAAGTAGCGGGAAACAGCTGCGGGGTGGGTCTCCTGTCCGAGCCACCTGCATTGGTTTNGGACGGTGTCAGNGTTGGGGCGGGCAGGGCNCNATAGTATCTACTCTATTCCAATTGCTCCTAGGGCCGCATCCTTTTTTATTCCTACAGGTGAATGGGGTCCATGGGTCTGAGGTAACATTCCGGGGTNNCACATATTACCTAATAACCTTTATTTTACAGTCGTGTGATCTCCTCGCCAAGCCGCCTGGCATTGGACAAGGTGGAGGGTCATCACAATGGTATGTATCATCACAGCTTTACAGTCTTCAAACGTTTTTACAGGAACAGTTGGTAACAGCATTACCAGAGAAGTGATTCTACTCCTGAATGATTCTGAGATTAAAATAATCAGGGAACAGCCATCAAAGTCAGTCATCCAAATAAGTCTGTCAAAGCAAGACATTTTTATGTGAAATCTGGTGATAATTGGTCCAGGAGATTTTATGACATTCATGGATCCTAGTGAAGCTTACATGCATATCCATGTGTATGGATAACACTATAAGTTTCTCCAACTCTATGAGCTTTCAACAGTTTCCAAAAGTGAGTGATGATAGTTGTGATGGGTTTGCTNAGGAATTGCAGAGCACCTATATCTGGATGATATCATCGTTATTTGCGAANACAATGTAAGTGGCTTAGAGGAATATGACTCATGTGCTATAATTAAAGAATCATGGGTGGATCCGCATAAATAAGAGCCATCTGATGCAAATAATATTCCTGGGAAGTTAGATCGGCACTGAAAAAGACAGGGTGGTACTGCCAAAACATTATCATTGTAGAAGACAACCTTATTCAACAATAAGAAACTGCCTTACACCAATTGCAATGTTTTCATTAGCAATATCATTNGTACCTTTCGGCCAGATGCCATTTCAACCACAATAAGATTTACAGTATGTGGAACAGCAGACTACTGACAAATGGAGAAAAGAACCTAGCAGGATGGACATTTACCTAGACCCAGCAATGATAGATATTCTGGGAAACAACATCNTTTAGACACATTTTAAAGACAAGGGAGAGATATTAGGCATAGAGAGAACAGATATTACATACAGACAAAAAATGAGATTTGGAGGCACAGAAAAATAGTGAAAACTGGACAGACATCAGTAAAGAAAGTGAAGGTTGGAAATATAGTGAATGCTTGTTGGAGAAAGGGTCACTGGAAGTGGTACATTTTCTGGGACATGGCACCAGCTGCATTTGTCTAGTTGCAATACTGATAACAAACTCCAGAGGGAGACACAAAACACAGAGTAAGATTAGAAAAGAGAGCAATGGGAAAGAGGCGTGTATAGAAACAGAGAGTGTTACAGACAGGGAGAATAGATTGGTGGTTGGTGACACAGAAAAAAAACTGGGAGAGAGAGACACAGGTAGAGAAAGTGGAGGCTGGAGACCCAGCGGTAGTGAGAATGTTGGCTGAGGGACACACAATTTTAGAGAGTTTTGGGGGTTTAAGACACTCAGGAGAGGGAGAAAGATAGTAGAGAATAAAATAAGGTCATTGTTAATGTGGAACAGACCAAAGGGCCAGATTCAATACATCAGAAGAGTCGAGGAGATTGATCATATTAGATCAGATTAGACATTTATACAATAGTATGCTCTAAAGGGAAAAAATACGAGTAATATAGTATGGAATTTATTTATGTATAGAGCAGGAACACAGAAAAAACAGCCTTCCCCATAAAATGAAAAAAGACAATTATGAGCTAACAATGTAACAAACAAAAACAGATGCTGAAATAGTGCTAAAATATCTGAAGTTAATAAACTAAATAACAAAACTGTTCCTAAATAGAGCCAACAATATTATTTATACAAAGTCACAATTCAGCTATTTTTATTTATGCCAAAANAGCATGACTTTTCTATGTCAAAATGTGTAAAGACCTTAGCCTAAAGTTACTAAGCAGTGAGATTGCAGGGAGATTGAAAAGTGGGGATGTTGCTCTTAGCAACCAATCAGATTNAAGCTCGCATTCTCCTGTATGTAAAATAAAACTGAGAGCTTGAATCTGATTAGTTGCTATGGGCAACATCCCCACTTTTCAATCACACTGCTTAGTAAATCTACCCCCTAAAGTCTTACTATACTTTGCACTGAAGCAGATTAGCACATAAAAGATAAAGTAGGCTTATAGACAAGTGTCCAGAAGCTCGTATGAGTTAGGGGAGGG
>JABWIB010002004.1:13918-39320 GCA_016617825.1 Platyplectrum ornatum | reverse complement strand
AAGAAATGGTGGGAGTAGTAGAAGTTTTGTTCTTCATATAATATATCTTATTTAATGAATTGCAATGCAGTTATTGTGTTCACTTTTGGACTGCATCCATATAAACTCGCAATTAGATTGGAATGTTTTCCAATTTAAGATGACACCTGCGGATTTGTATTATCCCGCAAACACAACGATTGTAAGAAATCAGAACCTTAATTATAAAACTAATTTCAATTTAAGTATTACCCATACAAATGCCATTATATCAATATATCAGTTTAAAAAAAAAATATATATATATATATATACATACAAACACACACGCACACACACATCTTCTGCTTCCCCACATAATAACATAATAATGGGCTATTCTATGAGGAAATAGAAAATCTGTGATGGATGATCTGTGAAGAATAATAGATTATGATATGGAAATGACAGTAAAATAATGCAGAGAAAGGCATGAGCCATGCATATAATGTAAAGCTTAATTACTCTGTGAAGTCATTCATTACATGAAAAATGAAAATGGGCACAATAATAATAGCTGGAAGATCTCTTTAGAAGGGTAAAGAAGAATTCATTTTACATACTTGGGAATGTGAGCTTGAATCTGGGCAACATCCCCACTTTTCAATTCCCCTGCAAACTCCCTGTTTAGTGAATTTAGGCCACAATGTTATATTAAATAAAATTTTTGGAGTTTTGAAGAAATGTTTTGTGGCTCCCAAGTTTTTTTTTTTCTAGTAAAAACTGGTCCAAATGGCTCTTTGAATGATTAAGGTTGCTTACCCCTGACCTAATGTACCCATCATTAATTTTGTAAATTATTTATACTTTTCATCTTTATTGTTATGTTGCATCTGTATTTGTTGGCAAACAAAAACTTTACCTTTTCATTTATATGTTTTTTGTTTTGTTTAAACTGGTTTTTATTAACAGAAAACTTAATACACGACATGCAATGGCAGTACAATAATAGCACATTGAAACCGGTGCAAATGATACAGACAATCTGGCTCAGTAACCGAAGTATAGAGTGATACTGTATCTCATGGGCGAAAACATCAGAAACCCCAGAAAAAGTCGTGAGGGGGAGGAAAGAAGGGGAGGGAGAAAGGGGGAAAGGAAGGGAGGGAGAGGGCGAGGGCAGTGGGTGGGAATGAAGGAGAGCGCGGAGGAGTGGCAGGAAGGACTTCAGAGGAAGGGCAATGAGGTGGCGATCTGGCCGGAGCCCCAGCAGGAGAGGGAGCGTAGGGGGAAGGGCCCTGTCAGGGGAAAGATGGGAGGAGAAAGGTAACACCAAGCTTGAGAAAGCAGGTGAAGCTTTGAATTCCAGCCAAGGGAACCAAGTCTCCCGAAACCTGGCTGATTCAAGTTCCCCAATGGCGGAAAAGTCTTCCAGGAGCATGAAATAATCTAGGCAATTACACCAGTCGCAGATAGAGGGGGGTGAGGACGAACGCCAGCGGGCCGGAATTACCACCTTGGCAGCATTAATCAGATGCCGCACTATGGATTTCTTGAAGCGAGACACCGAAGTCGGGATCAAATTTAATAGCCAAAAGTGGGGACTCATGGGTACCTCATCTCCAAGGATGTTCCGGGCCAATGCGAAAACCTGGGGCCAGAAGGGTTGTATGACAGGGCATTCCCACCATATATGGAGAAAGGAACCCGGTGCTGAGGAGCACCTCCAGCATGCATCAGAGACTGAGGGATAAATCCTGTGGAGGACAGTAGGGCATTTGTACCAGCGAGTCAGGAGTTTGTAGTGGGTCTCCAGGAGGGTGACACTCGGAGAGCAGGCAAACGTGCATGGAAAGATCTTGGTCCAGGATTCAGCAGCGATGTCCTCCCCCAAATCCCAAGCCCATGCTAAGGTACAGTCAGGCAGAGTAGGGAAGCGTGCCTTAAGGATGAGCTGGTAAAGGAGGGATATGACATGTGACGGAGGTTCTGGGTTCTCACATAGCTTTTCAAATGGGGTCAGGTCCGCTCGAACCGTCCGACAGAGGGAGTGCGTATGCAGGCAATAGTATACCTGCAGGTAGTGCCAAAACTCGCTGTTTGGGAGGTTCCATCGCTGCCGAAGACTGGCAAAACTGCATACACGTCCCGTGTCTACCAACTGGCCGACACGGAAGACTCCCCCATCCAACCAAGGCCGGAAGTCACTATAAGGTAGGCCGTAGGAGGCAAGGGCGTCAGAGAGGAAGGTGCGGAGGGGAGAAGTCAGAGAGGAGATAGTCGGCAGGGAGCGCAGATGCTTCCAGCATGAAATGGTCGGGGTGATGGTAGGGTGCCGTATGGAGGAAAGCGCGAGTGTCCATGGGGATAACTGGATTGGGAGATGCAGAGATTGGCCTTCGAGGAATACCCACTGTTTCTCCACCATCACCCGCGACCAGGCCAGGACCCTGGAGAGTAAGGAAGCCTTATAGTAGCCTAAGACGTTCGGTAATTGGAGCCCACCCTCGGTTTTGCTGCGTTCCAAGACCTCCAACTTGAGTCGGGGCCTACGCCCCCCCCAGATAAAGTCCCTGAATGTTCGCCTCAGGCGGGTGAACCAACTTGGATATGTATGGGGAGAGTTTGCAACAAACACAAAATTTTAGGGAGGGAGTTCATTTTTATAATATGAATGCGTCCTATCCAGGAGAAGTTTTTAAATTTCCATGCCTGCAGTTCAGAGNATAATTTAGTGGCTAGGGGCAGGAAGTTGTGGGAGAACAGAGCAGATGGGTCTCTAGTCAGTGTAACTCCTAAGTACTTCAAATGAGAGTCCTGCCACTGGAAGGGAAAGGCTGACCTGAGACCTTCAATCCGGCCGGAGGGGCAGTGAGGTTCAAGACAGAGGACTTGGAGTAGTTTACTTTAAAGCTGGAGAGGGCTCCGAACGCATTAAATTCCCGTAGCAGGTTAGGAAGGGAGCCCACCGGGTTGGTGAGGGAGGCCAGCAAGTTGTACGCAAACAGGGCCAGTTTAAAGTCTCTACCCCCCACAGAGATCCCGGAGATGTCAGGGTTACTCCTAATGGCCCTGGCTAGGGCTTCGATACATAATATAAAAACCAAGGGGGATAAGGGACACCCCTGCCTTGTGCCATTGGAAATGGAAAAGGACGGCGATAAGGTGCCGTTAACTTTGACCCGGGCAGTCGGGGAGCGATAGAGGGATAAAATTCTCTGATAACAGGTCGGGCCCAGGCCCAGGTGGAGGAAGACCCCTGACAGGAAGGCCCAGTCCACACAGTCAAAGGCCTTCTCCGCGTCCGTGGAAAGCAATATGGCCGCCTGCCCGGAGCGGCGTACCCAGTGCACGAGATTGATAAGTTTCATTGTGTTGTCCCTGGCCTCCCGTCCGGGGACAAACCCCACCTGGTTGCTATGGATAAGATGGGGGAGGAGGGTGTTGAGTCGGTTGGCTAGCAATTTAGAGAATAACTTCAGTTCATTATTTAACAAAGATATGGGGCGGTAGCTAGGGCACAAGGCAGGGTCCTTCCCATCCTTAGGGATAACGGTCACATGTGCTTCCAGGGAAGGGGGGGGGGGCAACGGGTTCTGGGCGGAGACCGAGTTAAAGGCACGCAGGAGAAGGGGGGATAACTGCTCCCGAATAGCTTTGTAGTACCCGGCAGGGAACCCGTCGGGACCCGGGCTTTTACCCGCAGGGGTTGATTTAATAACCGC
This sequence comes from Platyplectrum ornatum, assembly GCA_016617825.1. Taxonomy (NCBI): domain Eukaryota; kingdom Metazoa; phylum Chordata; class Amphibia; order Anura; family Limnodynastidae; genus Platyplectrum; species Platyplectrum ornatum. The sequence goes on along the minus strand of JABWIB010002004.1, from coordinate 35,637 downwards.
CTCAACTTCTGCCAGGGTAAAAGGGCTCTCGAGAAAGGCAATAGCGTCTGCGGACAGGGTGGGGTAACCCACTCTGGCGACATACTGTCTGATCTGGAGTGTCCGATCTTCGGTCTGGGCAGGGCCAGAGGGGGGGAGGTGGTTGTAAAGAGAGGAGTAATAGTCGCTAAAGGCCTGCGCAATCTCTTCGGTCTTATAGACCACTGAGCCCGTCTTGGTGGTTATAGAGTGGATGTAGGACGTGGACTGTTGGGCGCGCAGGGCTCTAGCGAGCATCCTCCCAGGCTTGTTCCCCCAGCGAAAGTACTTGCTGCGGCATTTACACGCGCAATATTTAGCGTTCTCGAGAAGCAGTTGGTTNAGGGACTTGCGGGCCTCTGTCAACTCAGTCAGGGTCTGGTCAGACAGTGTAGATTTGTGCGAGGTCTCAAGCCTAGCGATAGTTTGCAGCAGAGAATCCTTCCGTCCTTCCCTGTTCCGCTTAAGGAGGGTGCCGAGCTCGATACACTTGCCCCTAATGACACACTNGTGGGCCTCCCAAATTACCAGCTCCGAAGTCTCCGGAGTATTGTTAAAGCGGATGAACTCCNTTATAGCAGCTCNCAGTTGGGACTTACAGTGCGGGTCAGAAAGAAGGCTCTCATTAAATCTCCAGGACCACGGCCGGAAGGAGGGCAAGGGCGAGGCCAGAGTGAGGTGGACTGGGGCATGATCGGAAAACGTAATCTGGCCAATCTCCGCAGCACGTAGGAGGTGAAGGTGTCGATGGCCCAGGAAGATGTAGTCCAGTCGGGAGTATGTGTGATGTGGGTGGGAAAAGAAGGTAAAGTCCCTACCAGTAGGATGCAGGAGCCTCCATGCGTTGACCAGCTGGCACGACACCAGCGTTTTGCGCACGCGTCTGTGCAGCAGAGTTGTCCAGCCGGGGGGTCAGAGTCCAGTTCAGGTCACCACCCAGGACCACCACCCCAGTTAGCAAGCCTTCCGATGCATGCAGGACCTGCTCCAGGAACACCCGTTGACCCTGATTAGGAGAGTAANCGTTAATTACTGAGTATTCCTGGTTAGCCAGGACAAATCTGACCAGTAGACCGGCAATTAGCTCATGTGCTGAAAACTGGGTGATAGGTAGGCGCTTAGCGATCAGAGTGGCTACACCCAGGGACTTCCCATTGGGGTTGTTACTATAGAAGGCCTGTGGGAAAAAAAGCATTGGAGAGGACCGGGGCGGCTGCGCGGGAGCTAAAGTGGGTCTCCTGGAGGAGGACAATATCGTCTTTTTGAGCGTGGAGGAACCTGAGGAGGGTGGACCGCTTTTCAGGCACGTTCAACCCTCGGACATTCAGCGAGAGGATGTGTAGATCACCGGCCATATATACCGAGCGGGAAAGGCAGGGGCATAGAGCTCCTGGCGGACAGGGCGGGGCACAATGGGACTAGTAGAGATCTCCAGCATTCCGGGAGGGGGGGGGGAGGAGGGTAAGAAGGGGACAGGGAGAGGAGGAAACAAGCAAACAAATACAATACACAGTATCTCTGAAACACAAAAAACGAACGGTCTGTGTCTGGGCCCGGGAGGCAAAAAAGCACCTCCCGACCCAGAAATGGGTGAACTGGCACAGCCAGCACCTTTGCCCATAACGAGCAAAGTACGGAAAAACGTGGGGTAAAAAGGGAGTACCCCACCAAACCACCAAACCACCATTCTCAAACGTTCAAGAGAGTAAAAGAAAAAGAAAACAACACCGTTGAAAACCCTGAGTTAAACCGACTAGAGACCCCCCCAGGAGTGTAAGCCAAAGGGACCCGGGGAAGGGACCCAGGTTATAACTGAGCGTGAAGGGGGCGGGGCATAAAGACAAAGACCTTAAACAAGACCCCAACCCAATACAAAAAATGTGGTTAAGTCATTAAATGCTCACGCGGCTCGTCTCAGCGATGCAGTCCAGAAGGGGTGGAAAGTCCATCCGCCGAAGGCCGCCAGAGAGGCAGCTGGAGTGGGCAGGAGGCGCGGTCACTCGAGCAGGAGAAGGTCCAGGTCTCACGATGCAGTGGAGGAGCCGTCCGGCCTGGCACCAGTCGCACGTTTACGGGAACGTTGAACCTGTTGCCACGGAGCTCTCTGAGGAAGGGCTGGGAGGTCCGGCGTCGGGAGGTCCGACTGCAGCCAGTCAGGAATAGCCGGGACCGGGATGTCCAATGCTGTGCAGAAGGGGGCCAGGTCAGGGTGAGCCCGGAGGACATCTTGAGTACCGCCATAAGAGACCTGCAGGGACAGGGGGAAGCCCCATCAATATTTGATTTCGCGGGCTCGAAGAGCATCCGTAAGGGGCTTGAGGATCCGTCGTTGTTGCAGGGTCCGCCAAGAGAGGTCTTGAAAGATCTGAACCTGTGCTCCCTGGAATTCCACAAATGGGAGAGCTCAGGCTTTTTGGCAGATCGCCTCCTTCTGGGAGAAATAGTGGAGCCGGCAAATGACGTCACGTGGCTGTTCGGATGGGGGGCCCCGTGGTTTCAAAGCCCTATGCGCTCTGTCAAATTCGATGGATTCGTGGGGATTGAGGCCTAGGAGTTTGGCAAAAATCTTGGTAAGAGCGTCGATGAGGCCAGAGGCAGGGACATCCTCCGGCAGGCCCTTGATCCGCAAGGCTCGCAGTTCCGAAGTTTGTTGGAGCAAAGTCTCGCGTAGGGAGGAGATCAGGTCATCGGTGGAGTCCTTAGCAGATTCTAGGGTCTCGACTCTGACGGCCACATGAGAAATGTCAGACTGGAGAGTGGCGACGTCTTGTTTGATAGAGTCCCGCAGCCGTGACTCCACGTCCTGCAGATCCTGTCTGGAAGGCAGTGAAAGGACATGGGCCAAGATCTCCCCAATTTCTGACCGTAGCTGGTCGAACGAGCTAGAGGGCTGTGGGGTGGCCTGCAGACAGGAATCCCGGTCTTCAGTGGGGGATGGGAAGGCCGGGGCGGATGACTCCGAGGCAGAGGGGCTAGCCGGCTGGCGGAGATATGAGCGCAGGTCGGCTTGGGAAGAGGCAGACCCCGGGGTACCCGGGTCCTTCCGATTCGCACGTCGTTTGTCCTTCCCCATGGCGGGCAGAGATTTATAGAAGCAGGAGAAGGGTCAGTAGATGATGAGGTGGCGGCGGTCTGCGGTGGTACCCTTCCCCACAGGACTTCACGGCGGCATTCTCAGCAGCACATCATCCCAGAAGGAAGGGGGGGGCAGGTGGCCGGCAGCTACTGTAGTGGAGTGGAGGGGGGGGCTCCCCTAGGCAACGTCCAGGATGTGCAGGCAGGGTAACCAACGGATTGCTCAGCAGGCTCCTGAAGAAGACCTCCACAGTGTGGACTGGGGCGGCAGGTTCTGTGGTTCTGTAGCCTGATAGGGGCTCAGGTTGCAGGCAGGGCCACCCCAGAGGCTGTGGGTGGTAGTTTGGCAGCAGATGGAGCCTCAGTGAGGGGGGAGCCACAGGGTCCAGGCAGGATCAGCACTGAGGTCCAGGGGGCTCTGTACTGTGCTGCGGCCAGAGGGCAGAAGGGGGGGCCGGACTTCAGGGCCAGGCAGGCTGCACGGCCGCCTGCAGTTGGTGGCTAGGGGCATGCCCCCACAGCACTGGAGCAGGCTGTGTCCGGGGGCGAAGGTAGCAGGCAGATGTGGCCGCAGGCCGTGCCTCGTAAGCCCGAGGCGCGGGGGGAGCGAGGCGCCGCCGATGGGACTCACAGGTCGGCCCCAGGGAGTCAGCGGGGTGCTGGGCAGCACTGGGCAGGTGAGTGGGCCCCACGGAGGTGACTGAAAAGTCCTTCATTTATATGTTATTCATACCTTGCGTAAAACAAAACAGGGGCTGATTCAGCCCTGCGTCTCCGCCAGCCAGGGCCCTGCTAAGCCCTGCTAATTGAAAGCGCAGCCTGCACCATGTCTGGACATGGTGCAGGCTTAGCGCAGAGGGACCGAGGCAGGTAATGTCCTATGGACAAATACCTGCCTCATTAACTGTTAAAAAAAAGTTTTTTAAAAAATAAAAATAATTTAAAAAAGTACTATATTAAATAAAGTGTATGTGTGGTTTTTTTTATTTAAATAATATTTTTATTTATTTATTTATTTTCTTTTTTTCATTCATGAAAGCCGGGACGAGTATACACTGGCAGAGGCTCCGGATACAGCTCCGGATACAGAATCCGGAGCCTCTGCGATTTTTCACATACGGCATGCCCCTCCCTTGCACTTTTGCGCAGCTCTAAATCTTGCGTACCTGGCGGCCGCAGCGTCCGGCCGCCAGAAACACTGAATCCAGTCCACAGACACTTTTGACACTGTATTAATTTTCAGGTAATTGGCTGTTTACCACAGCAGTAGCAGGAATTTCTAATTGACAATGAGGAGGTAATGTTAAAATCGACGGTCGATTTGGGTAAATCCTTGCAAATACATACCAAAATCGACAGGGATTTGAACTCAAATCTCTAAATTAAATCGGCTCAAATGAAAGTCGATTTCAAATAGTCACATGAAGTCAACCTTTACTGATTACTATAAATCACCAAGCTACATCAATTTTCAAGTCCCTGCAATTTGAAACGATTTGAAATTCCAATGCAATTCAAACTTTAGTAAATTCCCCCCATAGTCTCAGACATAGATAATAAAATGTAAAAAGGAATCAAGGAATCATACATTCAATTACTAATTTACTAAAGGTCGATTTGGAGTGGGATTTCAAATCCCAGTCAATTTGGTATGTATTTGAAGGGATTTGGCCAAATAAACCATCGATTTGAACATTACCTCATCATTGATTTGAAATCCCTGCTACTGCTGTGGTTATTTGATCAACAGCCAATTAATACAGGGTCAAAAGTGTCTGTTTTGTTTTACATAAGGTATGAATAACATATGAATGGAAAGGTAACGTTTTTGTTTGCAAAAAAATATAGATGCAACATGACAATAAAGTATAAACAATTTACAAAATGACGGGTACACTAGGTTCATTCACAATCATCACACAATGTAACCCAATAAAACAAAATCAAACTTACATTAAAAATGTTTTGCTATCAAAATAGATCCTTTAAATATTGTTATCAATTAGCAATCAATGGTATGGCTAGGGTTATGGGTCAAATCCCCTTAACCAGGTGTTGATTTGCCTATTCTCAATTTTCTCAAATCGACGGTGGGATTTTAGATCGATTTAGCAAATCAACAGTTACTAAATGTGAAAACTGTATGCTTTATATGGAGGAAATCTCCACGTTGATTTGAGTTAAGGGATTTGAAATTGACAGCCACACAAGCGATTTCAGACCAAATTGAGAGGTAGTAAATCCTCCTCCCCTTTGTCTTCTCAACCTTGCTCTCGACCACTTTTCTGCAGTTTGATGGCCCTTTCAGTCTTTCATGGATCCAAATGTGAACCTTGTTTCTTTATTGCCTTCACAAACAACATCCTCTAAAACACCCATATCTTCTATTCACCTCTCTTCATTTGCCTGCTACACCAGGAAGTCTGGCAATTATGAAACTCTTTTTGTCTGGACTTTTGTTATTCTTTCCTGTCCACCTTTCAGATCTCTACCACATAAACATCATACCTTTATTACAGCAGGTAAATAATCTTAGCTTAACGCAAAACTCAATTGTAGCATCATCTGCATATGTTCCTTCATAAATCAATTATTTTAGTCAAACCATAGCAATTAACCAACCAATTATCACATTTTAAAAGATTACTTGAGAACATACAGTACGCTCCAGATTCAAAGCCAAACTTTGTATACTGACTAGAGATGAGTGGATTTTGATTCCCTGAAATCCGATACAACCCGACATCAGGGAACTAAGTCGAACTGAGCCATGTTTGGATCTTCCTGCTAAATTAGGATTAAAAAAGGTAGGCAAATTTTCCTGGAATTGTCTGATCTCCCGGTTTTAGATTATGCAAAAGAAGTTCTCACATGATTTGTTTGCCTCCTTTTGATTGTACAGTTTCGGATCACAGTTCTCAGTTTTGGAAGGATTATAGCAAAGTGAGGGTTAGGTGGAAAAAAAACAAGACAGTGGGGTATATTTACTAAGCGGTGAGATTGCAGTGAGATTGGAAAGTGGGGATCAGATTCAAGCTCTCAGTTTCATTTTACACACTGGCGAAATGTAAACTCAAATCTCTTTGGTTGCTATGGGCAACATCCCCACTTTTCAATCTCACTGCAATTTCTCTGCTCAGTAAATATGTCTTATTACCAGGAAAACCCTGATAAGTTCAGGGTGGCTATTAGCCTGATTAAAGGTGTTGGGTTGGATAAAAGAATTGGTGGTGGTGCTGCTACTGCTAAAGGTTCTGAATCATCATAGCTGTCTTGGAAGGGGACCAAGACACCTATTCCATCTTTTTTAGCTTCTACATGTCTTTCTACTGCAAAGAAACAACTGTTATTTTCAGAAACAACCTGTTGGTGGAGAGTTAACACAGCACAAAACTAGTCAGAGATTATTACATATATGGGGGAATTTACTAAATATTAAGATGTGTGACTCACAATGTCAATGCAAGTTTTGTCGACGAGATGTCCTTTTTAAAATTTATTAAGCATCTATTTTATTATCTCAGCCATGTTTTTCACCTGCGAAACTCTTGCCGATGCAAACTCTCTTGGATGAGTTAATTAATGATGTACATAGGAGAACTGAATTTACTAACCATCGAGATCCTGAGGCATCCTGAGGCAGTTAGCCCTCTTTGACAAATTTGAGCTTGGAGAAATGCCAGAGGGCTGGCTGTTGGGTAAGTTTGTGGGGGGTTTTTTTATGTTGTTTTGTAGTTTTTAATGCAGTGTTTTTTAAATTTTTCATACATACAGGGGTTTCAGGATATGGGTGTTGCATCTGGATATTGACCCCGCTGTTGCACCCTGTGACTCGTGCCCAACACCAATATAATGCAGCCCACAGGTCCACTAGATGGGTGATAGAACGTACCTTTGGACTTTTGAAATCTAGGTTCAGGTGCCTTGATAATTCTGGTGGCCAGCTTCTTTATTTATTATAGTATTATCCATCTTTATAGTGTGTGTTTTTTCTTTTAAACAATGACAGAGATTTGAATGCAAAAAAAAGATTAAATATACAATATGTGAATTACTACATTCATTTTTTCCTCTTTCTCAGAGAGTACTTGCCATTTTTTCCTTGACTGGCAGCGGGACGGCCACCCATGGTTCTGGCACCTCTGCCACGTCCTTGTGGTGAGTTTGTAGGGGTTTCAGCTGGTGTTGTGGTGGATATTTCCAAAGTTTCGGAGGATGTGGAGGTTGTTGTGAAGCATTGCTTATATTGGTTCAGCATTTGTTGCCTCATAGTATCAATTTGCATTGAAATATTATCAATAGAAGCACGTACATCTTCTAGCATGTCTTGGAGTATGTTATTGTGCTGTGTAAAAGTGACATTCAATTGCTTGACTGCTCCACATATGTGACTCTCAAGTAACATAAATTGTGCCATGTGTCTGCAGCAGTCCATCCTCTTGACACAGTGGTTCTTCTGCTGACACGTGTATTCTTTTTTGCAGGATCAAAATGACCCTTTTGTTCAGGTTCAAAATTACATCATCTATTACCTAACAATGGAGTCTTTTTTTTCCACTGACAAAAAAAACCTGGGTTTATGCACATAGACCCAGGTTTAGTTTGGTGGAAAAGGGTCCCAATAAATTAAACCTGGGTAAAGGGTTTTTACCTGGGTCTCTCCTGTGGAAAAGTGGTGTGAATGAGCATTCTGGTGTGTATTGCTGTGTACAATTGAAAATTGGTGCAGTTGATTAGATCTAGGTGTTCTGTCTGGCAGTGGAAAAGGTGTCTACCCTGGAAAAAACCCAGGTTCACATGCAGTGGAAAAGGGCTCTTTTATATTGAACCTGGGAAAAATGCAGGGTGCAAAAGGGGTATAAATGGCCTCCATCTTAATTCATTGTCGTATATGACTTCCATGTACATTTCCACATTCTTTCTAGCTTTCTACACACACATACTTATGGTTTTCCATTTAGGTATAAATATTGGATTTGGAATTTGGAAGTAATCAAGTTTATAATAGGATAATACATTACTAGTAAATCAGCTAATGTCTCACTTCTGAGCAGCTTAGTCATTTGTATGTATAACATCTTGCCTCAAATGATAATTTATTATTATGTATACTGTATTCCTGATATTCCTGATATTCAAGTAGTAAATGATTATTTATGTAAATATGTCCTCAGCAAGCGCAACATTTCCCCCTCCACTAAAGTGCACATTGCACCCAAGACGGGTGGTAAGGCAAGCATGCTCCTTACTATCCCTATCCTAATCCTGTCCCCATCCTCCCTACCACTACTAGCCATGACCACAAAAAAGGGGGAAAATAAATAACAAACACACACACACACACACAGCCAGACAGACAAACACACACACAGACAAAAATGAAGTACAGACCAACACAAGACAAGACAAGACAAAAACATTTACCCTAAATAAATATAAAAGACTGACAAAACAACAGATGCTACAAACACAAGCATACTCCTTTCAACAGTCACCAAAAACTACTCTACCCTAACCCTCCAACCCCTACAACACACTGAAAGAAAACAGGACGTGAATGCTTCATATATAGTTTGAATTTCTGATAAACACACTCCTAGGTATTTGCTAAAGATTTATTTGTTTAAATCGTCGAAGGGATTTGGTTGTCGTTATGGGCATTTTTGCATTTACTAAGGCTCGAATTGTTGTCAAATTGCTTTTATGCTTGGCAATTTGTGAAGGTGATTTTGAAATCGTTTGATCGATTTAGAGAATGTACAGAATGTATTTTCGGTGCGTATGGACCTACAATACAGTACAAGTACAACACAGAAATGCAAGCACACAACACACACACACACACACACCTGTCACACACAAATAGAGGGGAAAAAAGTTGTATGAAATAAAAAAAAACACACAGGACAGAAAAAAACCACCCAAAACCAAAGAAAAAACACAACAGATGAAACAAAGACACACACTCTCCAGGGATTTGAATCTGACAATGATGACATGATAATGGAATCGACCGACGATTGTGGCAAATCCCAGGGAATTCTCAATGTTTAGTAAATTCCCCCACTGGTCTGGCTTATAAACAATCCCAACGTATAGCAACACCACTACCTGACAATATTATAATCATCAATATGATGGTGGAGGATTACATAAGCAATCATGTACAAATTATCACCTCTGACAGTCTATTTCAGTACTGGGAGGAAAAACAGTCAGCTTGTACAAATTAGCTATCCAATACTTAGGCTGCCAACCCTCCATACTCAGAGAGAGTTTTTAGAGCAGCCAGGAATGGATGTTTATTAAAATGAACGACTCATTTAACGTTGAACAGGTTTCTTGTCACGTTAGATTCAAGTGGGAATTTAAAAAAGCTTTTTTAAATACAAATCCACAGTATGTGGGAGACCAGACAAACCAAGCACTTAAGACACACCATTATCCCTGTTGCTTGTTTTGTTAATCTATGCATGTCCTTCAAAAGTGTGGGTGGGACGATTCAAGTACACTGTCCTGCAATATGTCCTGCAACCCTGCCTTACATGTGGAGACAGCAGGTACAAATCTTTACTTCAATTGTGGTTGATGGCCTCTGCAGGCCTTATTATTCATACCATATCTTTCATTCTTTATTAANAAAAAAAAAAAAAATCAGAGACCATCACAGTAGATTCCAGTGGGGGTGAGCTAATATTGTGCAGTGATGATAACACCAAGAGTGATGAGGCTGATGACAACTTCAACCTTGAGGACAATGCCTAAAGTCTGTTGCTGCATCCAAATAAGTTTTTTTTGTCGTTTTTCATTTCAAGTATTAATAAAAAAATAAACAAGCAAATCTACAGTACGTGGGAGCCCAGGCAAACCAAGCCCTTCCTCCACACAAGTTACCCTGTCACTGAAATGCTTGGTTTGTTAAACTATGCATGTTCGGTGGAAAGGCTCAAGGACAATGTCCAGCAATGTCTCTGCAACCCTTACACGTGGAGACAGCAGGTACAGCACATTTTGTCATAACTAAAGTTGCTGGTTTGTCTTCAATTAAATGAGTATATTCACTTGTCTATTCGACTGTGGTTCCATATCTTTAATGCTTTTAAAAATTTTAAAAGGCAGATTTTGTCAGAACTTAAGATATTGTGACAGCACACTTGTGATGTTGCTGACTTGTACAGTCCTTATTATTCATTCCATATCTTTCAACTGACAAAGTGAACAATTAGCAAAAACTTTCTACTGCTTCAAACAATATTGTGAGCTGTGAGTTGGTCTAATTAGGCTATAAATAACTAAAAATTACTATTTTTCATGTTAGTAATACTGTTAATGCCCAAAACCAAAACTTTTAATTTTAAAAACCGAAAATTTTTAAAAACCGAAGTACAAAAATTTTTTAGAAATCAAAGCACAGGCCGACGCTCATCTCTATTATTGACGTTTTCTAAGACACTAATATCACTAAATCTACTTTACATTCTCTTGAGGAAAATTTTAGGTATCCACCCCCTCAGATACCTCCTAAATAATATCCACCAGCCTTTTCCTTTCCAGGAAGTTACTACAAAAATATGTAACCCCAGAATCAATTTTGTTATACACATGAGATTCACTATAGGCATAGAGGAGCTATTCCAGAGCTGCACATATACAATCTTCACTATCATATATGAACTATGAACTAAGAATCGATCACTAACTTGGTTGATGTGTTTTGAGGCAAGATATATAAAATAAAAAAATAATAACAAAAAGATTTGCATATATTGCCATACAAATACCCATGATAAACAAATACGCCTAGTAATTAAGGACCTGATTCAAAGTGTCAAGTGTTTTCGGATCTGCGCCTGCACATGAGCCTTGCTTTCCGTTGCAGCTCTGAGTTAAAGGGTCCTGGCGGCCACAGTGAGCCCTGAAACCCTGAATCAGGTCCTAAATGTTTATGAATGGAATTGTTTAATGGAATAATTTAATTTTCCTAAAAGAGATTTAAAAGTTTTTAGTTATAAATATACTGTTTGTTTTAAACTTTAATTGGTTTACTAATTGAAAAAAAAAATATAAAAGAAAACAAACATATTGCCTTTAATGAGATTATTAATAATTGCAGGTGTAAAATGAACTTCCTAATTGCATCTGTTCTTCTAATTATGTTAAGGTCTCTGCACTCATCCCATCATTCTATGCCTAAATTTATCATAAAAGGGCTAATTAACAGATGTCATTACTATCAAGGGACTGGAAAATATATTTTCTGAAACATCTCTTGTGTTTTTTTGTCTTTGTAAATCTAGGTCAATAAGCAATTGCTAGCCACACAAAAAAATTTTGATTCTGGCCAAACATACTAACAAAGAAGTATATATGCGTGTACCCGGGTGCTTCACTACCTTGTGGATATAGTATTTATTAGAGATATATATATATATATATATATATATATATATATAAAGGAATAGTTTTTTATTTGATACAGTTAGAAATGCAAAAATAATTATTAAAATGTCACACAATATGTTTCTCAATGGAACAAACTTGAATCTGCCGGCAATATCATAGAAAAATCACAATACACATGCAAAGAAAGTCGACACAATGTGGTAAACAAAAAGTAATAACGTAGCGATACTGTTGCAATATCACAAGAGTCTCTTTGTAGGTAAAGATACTTATGAACACACAATGTTCGTAACGTTCATATACCCAACTTAGGGAAATAAGTTCTGGGTTTTGTTAAGGTTACAGCTTCGATGGTTACAGCTTCGATGGGGTTTTGTGGCTCCTTCTTTTCACCGAGGTTGTCCCTGGTTACACGTTGCCGGGTGCACTCCGGTTGTGTTCCACAGGACAGCTTATATTTCCTTTCCTGGATAGTTAGAGCTGAAGAGATCTCTTGTATAAACCGACGCGTTTCACCCAAGAGTGGGNTTCATCAGGGTAAAAAGTTCTGTCTCCAGGTGCTCTTTGAGCTGCAGGATTAATGGTAGTGGATGTTTCCACTTTTTGTATTAGGTGAACGGGAGCAGTCTCAAAGAAGTAGAACAATGGACCTGATTCTGAGCCTGGCTGGCAGAGGCGCTAATGTGTGCTAATCTACGCCTGTGCAGATTGGCTCTGAATAGCACGAAGGCGGCCGCAAAGCCTTCCTCCGTGCCCTAAGACTCAGACATATGGAAATAAAAAAGGGGCATTCCTTGCCCCTTTTCTCATTTAAATATGCAATTTTAGCAGGGATTAGTCCTGTTAATTGACAGCGCAGCTTACACCATGGACGTGATTCATGCTTTCTGGCGGCCGCACGCAAAAGCGCAGCTCTGAATAGAGCGCAGGGAGAGGGGCATGCCGTATGCCCCGCATCCCTGTGCTCATTGAAAAAACGCAGAGGCTCCGGATGCTGTATCCGGAGCCTCTGCTAGTGTTTACTCGCAGCGGCAAACACTAGCATTAAAAAAAAAACCACCAAGACACTTGATTTATTTACGATATTTTATTTTTTTTATTATTTTTATTTTAACTTTTTTTTTATGAGGCAGGTAATTGTCCATAGGACATTACCTGCCTCGGCCCCTCTGCGCTACGCCTGCCCCATGTCCAGACATGGTGCAGGCTGCGCTACCAATTAGCAGGGCTTAGCCCTGCTAAAGGCGCATATGCAAATGAGAAAAGGGGCATTTGCGCCCGACTCCGTGCTATTCTGAGCCGATCTGTGCATGCGCAGATTGGCGAAACATCGCATCTCTGCCAGCCTGGCTGGCGGAGACGCAGGGCTAAATCAGCCACCATGTCCTTACAGCAGACTGCATGCTATTTAGAGCACACTTCTTTTGTTGGAGCCATATGCGCAAAGATTGTGGCTTCTACAGCCACAGTCTCATGGATTTTGCCTCATTGTAATCTTTTACATTGATTAAAAAAAAAGCTGGCGTAGTAGAATTCTCATTCCACTACTACACATGGCCCTTGATAGTAAATAATTTGCATAAATAATGCAATCACCTCTCCTTCAAATTATGGTTGAAATAAAAAGAGAGTTCCATTTAAGAATAAAGTTCATATCAGTGCACAATGTAAACATTTTAGCTTTAAGATAACATTTATTTACTTATTTTACATAAATAATCAGAGATGACTCAGCGGGTAACACTGATGCCTCACAGCGCTAAGATTGTAAGTTTGATTCCCAAACAAGACCTTATCTTTGTGGAGTTTGTATGTTCTCCAGGGACCTGATTCAGCGTTCCTGAATTCAGCGTTCCACGCTGCGGCCGCCAGGTACGCTATATTCAGAGCTGAGCAAAAGGGCAGCTCTGAATAGAGCGCAGGGAGAGGGGCATGCCTTATGCCCCGCTTCCCTGCGCTATGTAAAAAAACGCAGAGGCTCTGGACGCTGTGTCCGGAGCCTCTGCCAGTGTGTACTCGCAGCAGTACGCTGCGAGCATGAAAGCCGGCACTCGTGTCTCGAGTCGCAGAGGCACGGAGTCGGGCTTTGGTGGCTGGCGGAGACGCACCTTTGAATCAGCCCCCATGTGTCTGCGTGGGTTTACTCTGGGTACTCCGGTTTCCTCCCACACCCAAAAAAACATACTGGCAGCTGACTTAATTTTCCCTAGCATCCTAATATATGTGTATGTGTAATTGCCCATATGTATCAAATATATATCAACTTCTATCTCTTTAAAAATGTAAGCTTTCTGGCATGGCCCCTCTTCCCCACCCATTCTGTCTGTCTGTATTCCTCATTGTATGGCGCTGTGGATACATTGTGGTGCCTAATAAGCATTAGGCTTGAATTCAAGTGTCCATATAAGATGAATATTCTACATCACCTCCATCCAAAAATATTTACATAAATAGATAGCTTATTTACTGACATTACATAGGAAGCATCAACATCTAATGAGTCTAGTAAAAAAAAGTAGTCAACTGCCAGGTTTATTTCTAACTGAGTCTAACTAAAACAATCCCAATAACTTCTACAAAATAATTTTTTTTTACACAAAGTTTTCAATTCTTTGGCCTAAATTTACTAATCAGTGAGATTGCAGTGAGATTTAAAAGTGGGGATGTTGCCCATAGCAACCAACCAGATTTGAGCTCACATTCTCCAGGTGTAAAATGAAACTTGAATCTAATTGGTTGCTATGGGCAACATCCCCACTTTTCAATCTCACCGCTTAGTAGATTTAGGCCTTTGACTGCAATGTCATCAATCCACAAAACTGGAAGATAATTCTTTAGACTATGCACTATTTGTTCATTCATGTGATAATATTAAGATGCTAATGGGAATAGATTACTATACAATCATCTCTCAGGTTTTGAGAAATATCTAACCTAGTGGAATACACTATATCAGCTTATAAAAATGATTCCCTTTTAAAGGAAATCTTTCCCTGATATATACTGATTTCTCTTTCTGGGCAGTCATACGGGAAGTGTGCTACATTTACAACATGTGCCTGTCAAAGCAGTTTGAAAAGTGATTTCTAAGTTAGATGTGCAGACCTTGAGGCCAGATATTTTCCTATTTACAGGAGTATGATGGTTACTACATTCTTGGCTTTACTTTGCTGATATGTTTTTATAATATTTGATCAAAGGTTGAGGGGTTTTTTAGATTTCACACATATCAATAGGCCAGATTCAGATCTTTAGGCACTTGTGACGTAATCAACAGTGGGCAAAACCATGTTGAATTTCAGGGGAGTTAAATTTAATTAGTTACAATCAGTATAAGAGTTGAGAGATGACGTTTACAGTGCAACAGTAAAGCTGGGCATACACTATAAGATTGTTTGGTTAAATTGCAGGGGAGGTAAATTTCGTAAGTTGCAATCAGTATTACAGGTGAGAGATGATGTTTCCTAGCACAATTCTAATAACAGTGTAACAGTAACACTGGTCAGTATCTGTGTGAAACATGCAACAATAAAGTGTTCTCCCTGCATGCAAACACTGACATTCATTTTACCCCCCCCCCTGCAATTCATCATGGTTTTACCCACTCTTGTAAAATCTTTATTGAAACAATTTATCTTATAGAGTATGGCCAGCTTAAGTATTCTCCCTGCATGCAAATACTAAAGCTGGCCATACACTATAAGATAAATTGTTCTAATCGAAAGATTTTTCATGAGTGGGTAAAACCATGTTGAATTTCAGCGGAGGTAAAATGAATGTTAGTGTTTGCATGCAGGGAAAATACTTTATTTTTGCATTTTGCACACAGATACTGACCAGTATTACTGTTACACTGGGGCTGATTCAGCCCTGCTAATTGGTAGCGCAGCCTGCACCATGTCTGGACATGGTGCAGGCTTAGCGCAGAGGGACCGAGGCAGGTAATGTCCTATGGACAATTACCTGCCTCATTTACTGGAAAAGATTTTTTTTTTAAAAAAAGGAAAAATAATAATAAAAAAATAATAAATAATGTGTATGTTTTTTTTTTTAACTTAACAAATTTTTTTTAATTTTTTTTTTCATTCATGAAAGCCGGCTTTCATGCTCGCAGCATACGCTGCGAGTACACACTGCCAGAGGCTCCGGACGCTGTGGTTTTTTACATAGCGCAGGGATGCAGGGCATAAGGCATTCCCCTCTCCCTGCGCTGTATTCAGAACTGCGCTTTTGCGTGCGGCCGCCAGATAACTGAATCAGGTCCACTGTTATTAGACTTGGTTATCTCTCACCTGTAATTCTGATAATTAATTAATTCAATGATTAATTACTTCAATGTACGTCCCCTGCAATTCAATATGGTTTTGTCCACTCTTGAAAAATTTCTCGATTGGAACAATTTATCTTACCGTGTGTACCTAGCTTTTGTCATGAGTGCCTAAAGATCTGAATCTGGCACAATGCTTGGATGGTTTGGCACAAAAAATATACATGGTCAAATTTAATAAAATGTTTTGTTGTCATACAAAAAAGAAATTATATTTGTCTATGATATAACAGTTAACAAAAAGTAATTGACATACATCATTATTTATTCAATATTTAATAGAAGAAATTTAAATTCAATTGAATATTTTAAATAATAAAACTAAATGAAAATGGCATAAACAGAAAAAAGATGGGACCCATAGCTTAATATTGCGATAATGGTGATAATCTCTGCCAGCGTGATTTCTTGGCCCACTCTTTCAGAGAAGACTGCACTACTGATTACTGCACTAGATGAGAATAAAAAATAATATATATGTTGTTTCACATTTTCTTTCCGCAATTCTATGACATGCCAAATGCAAGCAGATATACACATGACTATAGCTTTTACTTTCATCACTTTTCAGGAGGAATGAAGCATATATTTGCCATTATTTCCCTAGTTGATTGAAGAAACATGGTTAGAATCATGGAAGAAAGAGTATGAAAGAGAATGAAGCAGTGAGAGAGCTAAAGGACAATAGGTAAAAGGAAAAGAAAGAACAGGGAAATACAAATAGACAATGGGAGAATGGGAATGAGAAGAGGGAGGGCTGTAGAGGGAGTCAGTGACTGAGACGCATGCTGCAGCCCAGTGTTTTGTTTGAGCAGCAAGGGAACAGAAGAGAGTGCCTGGTTAGAAGAGACATAAGGCAGAGACACTGAGACACAGACTGTCATGAGAAGAGACACATACTCAATGTAAGCATGATGATAAGGCGGGAGAGCAGCAGATGGAAGATACGACTACAGTGAGTGTTAGCACTGAAAGTGCATTAAGACCGAGTGCTGGAATGGCATCAGGGCTGCAGGGCAGAATAAAAATACTGATAGAGCTTTATGTATGTGAGAGTCAGTACATGAATAGAGGAGGAAACTGCAGTGCAGGCTTAATGTAAAAGCTGGGTTTAGAGGTCAGTACGTGAACATCATTGGGGTACTGCAGTGTAATGTTCTATAGAGAAGTATAGCTGTTTGCTTACTAAAAGAGAATGTGGGATTTATCAATGGCACACCACAAAGTCGAAGCAAGCATTACACATGTAGATGCATGGTGTAGTTATGTTATATAGCCTATGTTATTACTAATTATATAATATAAACACATGGTGTTATAATTTGCTTTAACAGAAAAATAAAAACAATTCATATAGATCTGCATGCACTAGGGATATGTACACAAATGTGTACATGGATTGTTGTGTGTATGCGTATAAACACTCTTGCGGTAATTGGATGATTACACCATTGTGTTAGCTCCATTAATTATGTATATTCGAAGTACTGTTATAGATCTGAATGTTTTCTACTTTGTTATACAAGAGTTTAATCATGTTACCATATACATATATACATTTTTAATTGCATGATGATTGTAACAAAATCCATAGAAATATTCGGTATGCTAAAAACATCTTAAGTACACTGATAACAGTGTATAATACTCTGTCAATACATTACATCACACAAAGCCCACTAATGACAGAATTTCATGCTCCGTTAGATAAGAGGATATTACATGCCACATTTGATATTATTAATACATCTCCCTTACAGATGGTTAGTGAAGCTAAAATGCTATGTAGTAAGCATTTGACCTATTTATGCACACTTACATGAACAAACATCTCTCTAAAGGTTCAAAATATGCCCTGCATGTTGTGCATATAGGTTTTGTTTGTCGCAAACCATATGGTCACAATACACATAAATGAACAACACATTATATACTGTACCTACGGTTTCTTTATAATATATTGTAAAGCCAGGTATTCAGGACCATAAAATACAAATCATGGCTTCTGTACATTTTGCAGAGTAATTACATGAAAAATTACTTGGGGATAAAGCGAGTGCATGTAATAACAGCCTATTGAACTTGCACAGTCTGTTTGACAATGTAAGACATCCACTTTCTTAGCCATAGTTATAACATTTACGTAGTGCTTACAAACTTGATTTTGTCAATTGCATTTAAAATTTGAAGGCATTTTTATTCACATTTCCATACTCTTGAAAATCTAGTAGTGCTCTGCAAATGTCTGCTACCTTACTGTATGGATGGTTTGTCAACAACATGGAAACAAAACTGTTCTACTGATCTGCCTGTCAGTATTAAAATATGGCAAATAGATTTTGTGTTAAAAAGCAGCTCACATAGTCATTGTACTACTAAATCAGTCTGTTAATAAACCCAACAGCATTCTCGGGTTTAAAAATTCAGTGATGGTGGTCTGTGAACATTTGTGTGACAAGATAAATTGTTGAAATGACTGGACACAAAGGAGTTGATGCAGTGTAAATGGTGCTGAAATGTTTTACAGGAGTTTTTGTACAACAAATTTCCATGGCATTGTACAATTTTTTACCATGCAACAGTAGATGCTACCATGTGCTTTTAGTGCATATCCATGAAATAAAATCAATGATGGGCTATATATTATGTTACTGTTATTCAATCAATCATCTACTATACATTGCATTTTAATGATAATATATACATTTAATATGCATATAATATATAAATGACACTATTTTATTATATACATGGTGAATTTCCTGCAGCAGTAAAACAATCATTGAAGCCCAACATATTAGCCCATTCCAAGACTTCCAAGTATTAAAAATAGAACACTTTACAAACTGAATGATATGAATAATTACTATATTAGGCTTATATTGTTTGTTTGTTTGTTTAATAAAAGGTTTTTATATAACACCAACATACAGTATTATGTAGCGCTTTTCTCCTCTCCATCCTCCTTCCTCTCTCCCACCCTCCATCTCCACCTTTGACTTCGCCATCTTCTTCACATCCAAGAATAACTTTATCACTCACTCCATCCTCCCTTCCCTCACCTCAAATCCTCCTCACCCCTCATCCCTCTACCTCCACTGTCTACTTCTGACCATACCATGTCTGAATAAGTCCTCTTGTTTCTTTTGTCTTCCCACTTGATTACAAATTCACTTGATCCCCTCCCTCAAATCTCCTCAGGTCTCTCCCTCTCGCCACCTGCTCTCATCTTGCCCACCTCTTCAACTATTCCCTCTCCACTGGCATCTTTACCTCACACATTATGCACAATCTAGTCTCCCCATTCTTAAAAAAATAAACTTTGACTACAAACCCATGTCCCGTCTTCCTTTCGCTTCCAAACAGCTTCAGTTGAATTATTAGTTTAAAATCGTCTTATGAGCAACCTCACAACAACTCCATCCTGGATCCTCTCCAATCCAGGTTCAGCCCTCTACACTCCATAGAAACTGCCCTGACCAAGGTAATAAATGACCTCCTCTCAGCCAAATCTAAAGGCCACTTCTCATTCTCCTCAACCTTTCCTCTGCCTTTGACAAAGTCAATCACACATTGCAACTCTCACTCTCTAGGACTCACAGTCTTCCCTCCCCTACGGATCCACATCTCCATCACTATTGGTAATTCCACTATCCACTCCACCACCCAATCCTGCTGCCTGGCTGTCATCCTTGACTCTTCACTCTCCTTCCCCCCCTATATCTATGCCTTTTCCTCTTCTCCCTACCTGCTTATATTCTTTATGCAGACTGGCATCAGTTTTATCACATATCATACCGTAAATAAACCTAATTGAGTTTAAGGTTCTTCCGATCCATTTATCAGAATTGTTAACTGTATGTTGGAGTTTGGCTAAATACATTTAAAAAAATCAGATTGTATTTGAGTCCTGTTTATCAGCACATAATTTTACAATCACAATACTGTCCATGCATTGACATTTACCATCCTAGAGAATACATATTGCACTAAGCAAAAGAAAAAACCAGAGGAGCATGAAGAAGGTTCCACAACTGTGATAAATGCTGATAAATATATGCTGCAAATATAACAATTGTATATTCCTATGCCATGAATATAAATTCTTAATGCATTCTATCGATCTCGCCAATATCAATCAAATATTGAAGTACGTGCATAAAATTATTATAGTCTTAACTGTGTGGGATCCACCTCAGTGAATATTACAGAATAATGGAATAGCACAATAAGGTAAGCTGGGCATAAACTATAAGATAAATTGTTCCAGTCGAAAGATTTTTCAAGAGTGGGCAAAGCCATGTAGAATTGCAGGGGAGGTAAACTGAATGTCAGTATTTGCATGCAGGTAGAATACTTAATTTTTGCATTTTGCACACAGATACTGACCAGTGTTACTGTTAGACTGAATTTAAACTTGTGCTAGGAAACATCATTTGCCACCTGTAATACTGATTGCAATTAATTACATTTGTCTCCCCTGCAATTCAACATGGTTTTGCCCACTCTTGAAAAATCTTTCGATTGGAACAATTTATCTTATAGTGTATGGCCAGCTGTATTCTTACATATATAAGCTGACACCCACAATTATGATTGTATTTATATTACAAGAAAAACCTGTTTATTTTTTTATGATAATTATCAGAATATTTTTCTATATTGGGATATTTGTATATGCTGTGTGTTTAGAATGCCACACATGCTGAATGTCTACATGTCTAAGCAATTTCTATCAAATCCCTGCAATATCCACAGATCCATGCAATCATACTACTAATCACTCCAATCACAAGGGTGGGTTTCATGACCCACACGTTCTTTAAAATCTCTGACTTGGGGCCAAATTGGGGCCCTGTAAACTAACAAGATTTTTTAATCCTCCTTCTCTTGGGTGAGGTCCGAAGGTCTGATAAATTAAGTCATGGCTCATGCGCAATTACTTTTGTGATTGCACATGCATGAGGGCTTCAGTTTTTGGAGTTTGCTACCAGAATAGTCAAAAGTGTTTCTTTTCATGTGAACAAGGAAAACCAATAGAGTTTTCAGTTGGCATTTTATGTATTTAAATTTGTATAAATCCCCCATAGAAAATGGAAGATCTATTCGGCAGATCGTTGTAATATTTCTAATAACTCCTCTCCAGAGGTTAATACGTACTAACAAAGTGACAGCCGCAATGAGAAGAACAGATCTACAGCGATCTGCACTGTTTACATGGATAAACATGGAAACAGTACTTTTCTAAAGTGATTTATGCTTTGTAAATACCAATAACTTCATTTTCATGTGACAATGCTGCATTATCGCATGAAAATGAAGTTAGTAAATAGAACTGTTGAATTTTAAATGTTTTCTGGATATGCACAGTACATACAGAAATATACAGTGGCGTAGCAATAGGGGTAGCAGCGGTCGCGGCTGCGACCGGGCCCCTGAGCTATGGGGCCACAAAAGGATAGGGAAAGTATAAAAAAAAAAGAGGAATGAAATAAAAAAAAAAAGACATGATCGCGGCACCGCGACCGCGATCTGGAGCACTGGAGCTGCAGAGCCACAGCTCTCCCCCACCGTCCCCTTCCTGCTCCCCCTCCACTACCTGGAAAGAAGAACATGTGGGTAATTTCCTCCCCCTTTCCCCCTCTCTCCTTACACACACACATACACATTCATGCATATATATGCCATGGTTGCCTACTTTTGCAAATGGTTTTTTAGGGAGATTGTGACAAGCGCTGCACAAAAGGGGTGTAACTTGTGCCACCAAAGGGGTGTGTCCTGTGGATAGCTCCACCTGTGGGTGTGTCTAGCTCTGCCATGAAAACTATTTCACAATATAAATAGCAGCATCAGTATTTATTATTTCTTAAATTGTCAGTAAATAATCACTGTCACT
>JABWIB010002003.1:46675-72736 GCA_016617825.1 Platyplectrum ornatum | reverse complement strand
GTCCCCCCCGGCATCCTTATGATGGCAGCTGTCAGTGACAGCTGCCATCACGATCCTGTCCCCCCGCGATGTCGCGGGGGAGACAGTTAAACCCGCACCGTACATGTACGGCGCTGGGCATTAAGGACCTTCCCGCTGCGCCGTACATGTACAGCGCAGGGCGGGAAGGGGTTAAAGAAGTTTATTAATGAATTCTGTCTGGTGACTTGGTGTTTTTTTTTTTTAGGTATTTTTTGTGTGTTCCTATTTCTTACCCTCTTAATAATTGTTTGTCTGAAAGTGGTTTGAGTGTATTTGGTTGTATACTGTAGCTTGTATCTTTTTCTTTTTTTGTAAAACTAGCATGGTTAGTGTGAGCAAGGAAGAGGAGGGTGCAGGTCAGGCAAGGGACAGTGGCTCACCCCTGCACCAAAAGATCCACCTTTGGTGCAATGTCATGTTCTCCTATGAGGAGGCTTCTGTGGCGACAGATAGTGGAAGCAGTGAAGGCAGTAAGTGTAAGCAGGATTTTTATAACTGCCGCAAGCGATTCTCAGACATCAAAATCCACCTGAAGTAGAGAATCTCTAAGGAAAATAGTTCAGCCCAAAGAACAGAGGGACATCCAATATACCAAGGCCATTGTCACATCAAGCTGAACAGCCAACCAGGGAAGCTGCAAAGAAACCCACTTTTGCCGATTCACAGCCAAACATAGATGAACTGCAGCAACTATTTATGCAGAAACAGCGTTAGCATAATAGGTAAAGCCACAATGATTTGAGACGTCTAACATCTGTCTTATTGTTCACTCACATAAGCGTTGTGGGAGAGTGGATTAGCTAGAATGTGCAAGCACTTACTGCAGAAATGCGTAATGGGTTTGCTCAAATAAACTGTTGCAGAGATAATGGAAGCAACAGCATTTTCACCACCAGTAACAATTAAGTCGACTCTCTACTTCCTCTGAGACAACTCCTGCCACAACACCTGCAAGTATACCCTCCATTTCTCCTGTACGGCATGGAGCTAGAACAAGAGGTGGCAGTCCACGTGGAACTGAAGTGGATATCCACTGAGTCATTCTACAGAAACGTAAAAGAGATTAAAATTATAGCATGGATGGCTTATTGATAAAAGAGGAGTGTTTTAATTTTTTAAAATTACATACAATTACGGATAGCACCAACCAAATACATACATACACAAAAAAGAAGAACTTTTAAGCCAATAGTGTCATTAATAGGATCTCCCACACTCTCACTGTCTGCTACTAAGTCCTCTGGCCATGGTTGATGTAAGGCTAGATAATGCAGCAGAAAGGATCTGGCTCCAAATATCCTCTCACCTGCTCATAAAGGCTTAGGAGGTTGGTGCGGTTTAGCCTAAACAATTGTAAAACCTCCAGTTCAGACAGGGAGACCAGGTCCAACTGCACATGAAAACTGCATATTCCCCACCAGGGCTGGACCTGGGGCCGGTGTTTCCACAGGAACCTTGGCCACTTGTGTCTGAACAGCTTCAATAGCCAAACAATTCAAATACATAACTTTGACACACAATGAGGCTCATTTATTTATGGTTTCTTATTAGGCAGTAATTGATGGCTAGCAAAACCGGTCAATTCACATGGGAAATGCACCTCTATTTAAATCTGTGAGAATTTCTAATCTGTATGCAAGTTTCGTTTGAGAATCAATCTCAATTGATAGTAAATACTGGAACCTGTATGTGACTCATGTAAAAACTTGAGCGTAAAAAAATAACCAAGCGAGATTCATACAACACAAGCATTAATAAACTCGGGCAAAAATATGCCACGCTCAGACGAGATTTAAAGATCAACCTTTAGTTCCCCCTACATGTTTGATTTTACTCTAATCTTGACTTAATCCTTATACTGTAACTAACCACAAAAAAAGCATTTGGGCAGAATTGGCAGGGCAGCGCAGCGCAGACACCGGGTATTTCCTCCCCCACAGGTGCTCACAGGAAAGGAAAGAAGACGCAGCGTATATAACAGCCCCTCCTCTCGCTGCCAGATGTCTTCTTTCCTTTCCTATGGTGCTGCAGGACAAGGCAGGAGCTCTCTCCTCCGCAAGCGCCAGCGGTGTGGTGTGTACCTTCTCCCGGCGAGATGATCGTTCCCCTGCTGAGCTGCCAATGTTGGCGGTGTCCGTGCTGTAGCCGACGCATCTGTCTTCGCCCCTTCCGCCCCACGTGGCCATGGGTGGCGCTTTATGCCTTCCAGCCGATGCCTGTGGCCAGTCACCGACAGTGCAGTACGTGACCGTGCCTGGGTTCATCCGTAGCGCAAACCAGGTGTGACGTCACTTTAAGGAGACCATGTTCCCCGCCAGTATTTAAAGGGCTGATGTGGCTGTTAGCATGTGTATGTTCACCTCTGCTGTGGTTATTACAAGTATGGAGGAGAAAAGACACATCAAGAAGCTGGGCCCTGAGCCTAGTAAGGAAAGTACCTGTTCCACCTCAAAAAAAACGGAGCACGTGTAAATCTGCTCAACAGCAAGTTACAACACCTCAATATGAGGATCTAGTGCAAAGGCACTATCTATCGGAGGCCTTTATGTCTAAAGATGATTTTGCGCAACTGCCGTCTAAACCCTCCCGCTCAGTGTTAAGTGAGCCTTCTGTGGATTCTGAGCCCGAGGAAGGAGCTATTACGGAGGCATCCGTCCATTCTGATAACGAGCCCCAGGTAGCCTTAGAGGCTGAGTTCAATGCAGATTTGGTGGACAATCTGCTAACATTAATACATAAGTCTCTCATTATTGAGGAGTCTAAAGAGCAAGTTTTGGTGCAAGATTTACTGTTTACTGAGAGTAAGAAGAAAACTTTATATTTTCCCTTATCTAAGGTTATCAAAGATCTCGTTACAGATGAATGGGCTAACCCGGAGCGGAGGGCTCCATTACCACAGAAGTTCTCGAGGTCCTATCCTTTTCAACCGCTGGAAGTCAAGTCCTGGGAGGAATGCCCTAAGGTGGATGTAGCGGTCGCAAGGATTTCTAGGAGGACTACTCTGCCCCTGGAAGACACAAATATCTTTCNTGACCCCATGGAAAAGAAGGTGGAGGTAGGACTAAAAAATTTGCATTCATTAGCGGGGGCATCACTTAAGCCGGCAGCAGCTATGGCCACCACAGCCAGGGTACTGCGCAATTGGTGCCACAATTTGGATGCCGAGGTTATTGAGGGAACTAAGCATGTGGACATACTCAGGTCCCTCCAGGACATGCAGGTGGCAGTGGACTTCCTTTGTGATGCCTCCTTAGACTCTATTAGATTAGGGGCGAGAATTGGCGTGCAGCTGTGGCCAAAAGGGCCTTATGGCTTAAGCCCTGGGCGGCCGATGCCCAATCAAAAGCAAAATTACTGTCTTTACCTTTCCAAGTAGATTATCTCTTTGGGCAGAGGTTAGATAAAATTATTAACAAAACTTCTGGGGGTAGATCCCAATGGCTTCCCCAGGACAGACTTGCCAGAAGGGGTCAGACTAGACCCAGGATTCTAGAACCTACAGGTCTGGTANACCATTTAGGAGGGGCCAGATTAACACGGGAGCACAGGCACCAAAGCCTTGTTTTCGTGGCTCAAGAGGAAGGGATAGGTTTGCCCCCTACCCTAACCCACAATGACGCCAGAGTGTATGGGACTCCACAGGTCGGGGGGACATTTCAGTCTACCCTGGCAATTGACAACTACAGACAGGTGGGTCCTCGAGGTGATCCGCTCAGGGTACAAACTGGAGTTTATATCCCGGCCAAGGCAGTCATTTGTCTGCTCCCCATCTCCACTGCTGATGGAAAACTTTCTGGCCCTGAAAAACAGTCTGGCGCTTATGAAAGCGGGGGGGCCACAGAACGATCCTGGACCTCAGGAAACTGAATGTTCACTTGAAACTTTCTCACTTCAAAATGGAATCCTTAAGAACAATACTTCCCTTCATTCTAAACAATATGTTTGTAAGTACGATAGATCTCAGAGACGCTTACTTACATATTCCTGTCTTCCAAGGTCTTCAAAGATTCCTGAGGTTCCATGTGTTCGGAGAACATCTACAATTCACCGCCCTGCCCTTCGGCCTCGCAACTTCGCCCAGGACGTTCTCGAAGGTTCTCATAGTCGTCACTGCCCATCTCCGTCAAGAGGGGATAATGCTGTGGCCGTACTTAGACGACATCTTGGTGGCAGCGGAGACAGAGAACGTTTCAAGGTGCCACACAAACAGAGTATTACAAGTTCTTCAGGACCACGGTTGGTTGATAAACCACGCAAAAATCCATCTGGTGCCAGCCCGCAGAGTCAAATACTTGGGTATGCTGATAGACACAACACTCATGACAATCTCCATGTCCCCCGAAAGAAGGGAGGTATTGGTAAGAGAGGTTACCGCCTTAAAGCTTCGGGCGATTACTTTGGCAGAAGTCTGTTTAAAGGTATTGGGCCTTATGTCGGCATCTATAGACGCACAACTGTGGGCAAGTTTTCACATGAGGCCGGTACAGAGGGTGTTCCTTAATCAGTGGAACCGAAACAATGTGGATCTGTCCCAAGCTATCTACTTACCCGCACGGGTCAGAGCTTCTCTACAATGGTGGCTGTGCGACCAAAGGCTAGCAATAGGGAGATCCTTCTTCGAAGGTCAGCCTACGGTGGTAACAACAGATGCCAGCGCTTCAGGCTGGGGAGCAGTCTGCAGGGGAAGGATGTCACAAGGACTTTGGGAACCAGAATGGGCAGCTGCCCACTCAAACGTAAGGGAACTGGAAGCAGTGTTTCGGGCCTGTATGGCTTTCCAGACCCATCTCATGATTCAATCCCTTACTCAAACGTAAGGGAACTGGAAGCAGTGTTTCGGGCCTGTATGGCTTTCCAGACCCATCTCATGATTCAATCATCTTGTAGTGGTATCATATCTGTAACAACCAAGGGGGCACAAGGAGCGAAACCGTCATGCAAGTAGCAAGCAGGATATTTCAGTGGGCAGAGACGTCTGTCGACAGTCTAAAAGCAACTTATATCGCAGGTAAGTTAAATGTGGCGGCAGATGCATTAAGCAGGCAACCGTACCACCAAGCATCAAGAAGTGTTCCACGAAATCACTCAGAGATGGGGGGTTCCGGAAGTGGACCTTTTAGCCTCAACAGAAAACTCAAAAGTCGCTGTGTACTTCTCAAGATACCCCCAAGCAGCGGGCGTAGATGCCCTGTCACTTCCGTGGACTGTCTCACATACGCCTTCCCTCCCGTTCCGCTCATCCCCAGGCTGTTAAGAAAACTAAAGTCAGAAAAAATAACTCTGATAGCAGTTCTACCCAAGTGGCCAAGGAAGTCATGGTTTCCCCTAGCCCTAGCCATGTCAGCGGAACCACCATGGCCTCTTCCAGATCGCCCAGACCTGTTGAAACAGGGGCACCTTTGTCATCCGGCCCCCAGTTCCTGGAAGCTAGCGGCCTGGTTGCTGAGACCAGGCTTTTAAGGAACCAGGGGTTCTCAGATAAGGTGGTAGCCACCTTACTAAAAGTGAGGAAGCCCAATACCAATAGCCTATATTGTTGAGTGTGGTCTAGATTTTCCCACTGGTGTCTGTCTGAGAATAGGGACGCATCTCTAAAATAGTCATTACTAGATTTCTTTCAGGTGGGGCTGGACAAGAGGTTGTCGGCTAGCTCCATCAAGGTGCAGATTTAGGCCCTTAGTGCGGTAATGGACAGGGATCTTGCAAAGAACAGGTATGTGGCCAGGTTTGTACAAGCGGCCAATAAGATCAGGCCGGTGTTTAGAAACCCAGTGGCCTAATGGGATTTGAACCTAGTCCTAAACTCTCTCATGTTCCCACCGTTTGAGCCCTTACAAAAAGTATCCCTAAAGTTTCTAACATTGAAAACTGCATTTTTGGGGCAATAACCTCCGCTAGGAGAATAGCCGAGCTGCAGGCCTTATGGGTAGATCCCCCAATTACCGAGTTTTTCCCTGATCGAGTGGTACTACGTACCACCCCAGTTTTTTGCCCAAGGTCACTTCCCAGTTCCATATAAATCAAGAATTGGTTTTGCCTTCCCTCTGCCCTAACCCTAGTAATGAAAAAGAAGCCATGTTTCATAAATTAGACCTAGTTAGAACTCTGAGGGTGTATATTGACAGGTCTGCAGAGTACAGATGTTCTAAGCACCTGTTCATTTTGTACGAGGGCAGGACTAAAGGGAATGGGGCATCTAAGCCTTCCTTAGCTAGATGGGTAAGGTTATGCATTATTGAGGCTTATAAATGTAAGGGGTTGGAACCTCCTTTGCAAGTGAAGGCACACGCCACAAGGGTGATGGCATCCTCATGGGCGGACAAAGAGGATGCATCCGTTCTTGAGCTCTGTAAGGCAGCGGAGTGGGCTTCAATTCATACCTTTACCCGCCATTATAAGATTGACGTTCTTTCCTCTGCGGATGCGAGGTTTGGACAAAGAGTCCTTAGTGCGGTAGTTCAACTGGGACCCTTTGTATATACTTTGGTTATTATTATTATTATTATTATTATTAGTCAGTTACCCACCCCTAGGGATACTGCTTAGGCATGACCCGGTGTCTGCGCTGCCAATAAAGGAGGCAGAAGAAACTACAGATTAGTACCTGTTAATGTGGTTTCCTTTACTCCTCCTTGGCAGCGCAGTACATTCCTCCCTTGTTGTAATAATTGTGTGTTACTAACCTAATTGATTCAAGCTTTGGAAGTGGATGACGTCTGGCAGCGAGAGGAGGGGCTGTTATATACGCTGCGTCTTCTTTCCTTTCCTGTGAGCACCTGTGGGGGAGGAAATACCCGGTGTCTGCGCTGCCAAGGAGGAGTAAAAGAAACCACATTAACAGGTACTAACCTGTAGTTTTGTAAATTGTAAGTAAAATACACAAAAAATAAGAGCACACCAATGCACATGTTCCTTAGCCCAAAATCAATTGTGTTCACCCACAGCAATGGCATACTATATACAGTGCAAGTTGTGCAACCCCTAACACTTGAATTGACAACATGTACTGTAGTATACAAGTGTTTGTATAGGGGCACTCAAGGTCAAAAGAAACCAGATCTTTTTTTTTTTTATATATTTACTATATTAAAACAGGTTACAAACTTGATTAAAAAAATCTGCAAAAATTTAAATCATAGAGATGTAAGGAGTATAGAAAAATGAAAATAACCCCAAGGCTACACCGACATATATATTTCTCAGTATAAATATTTACTCCTAAATAATAAGTTTATGCTGGTATGAACTCTGTGTATATGTTAAACACCCCTGTGATTCTCAGCTGTGATTCTCAGCTTAGAGTCCTTCAGCGTTAATCAGTATACTGATATAGACTCAATATATATGACAAATACATCTAAACTCCCCAAAATTGTATATGCTAGATTAGATGTACATAGCAGGGTTAGATAGGATACAGAATCACTATATCCTATAGGTAAGATGGGGATTGGTATCCTATAGGGTAAGACAGGGATTGGTTATTTAATTTTAGTTATTTAGGATATGTATAATTCATATACTGGAGTTGTTAGATATTAGGGATTCTTAGTAACTATATATCACAATATTTCATTAATCTAAAAGTGAGGCAATAGTAACTTTAGAACTTTACCTATGTTATAAGTAACGTGCGTCTGATATCATCACGCCACATACTGGTGCGACTTGATGTCATGCCACTTCTAAACTCACGAGGAGTTTAATTATTGTGGGCTTTTTTTTTAATTTACTTTTTTTTTCTGCTCATAGAGGCATGTATAAAAAGATATTAATTTTGACTAGCGTAATAGATAGGAAAAGCTTTTTCCAGTAGTTCAATCAACCCCTAAAATTGTACTTTCCCCAATCAGACCACTGAGAGAAGAAAACCACAAAAGAAATAGAGTAGAAGTCACAAGGCAGACTTGGCACATTGCAGCGAAATCTTTTATTACAATGCACAATGCACACCAACAACAAGGAAATGGTGACCGCTATACCTGGCTTTGTAAGCATACCCCCCAACTTTCCCAATTTTAGCGAGACAGTCACGCTTTTGCACGACTATCCTACGATTTTGTCCTGCTAAGGGGGACAAACTGGTGTAAAATAGTGGGTTTTTTAAAAATGAAACTTAATAAAAATGTAGAGATTGCCACAGCCGTAAAAAAGGGATGGGGCTTGGGCGGACTCAGGGTGCGGTGTAGGTGGAGCTTCTATGTCCCAATCTCTCCCCTCAATATGTTGGGAGGTATGTGTAAGCAGGAATTATACTGGATATGTAGATTACAAACAATAGCATCAGAAGGGTTAAATGAAAGTATGAAATTAAATACTATATGCATTTGATATAATACAGGTAAGATTTCTTCTCCATTGCTTTCATTTAGATCAATATACGTATTTATACAGATAAACATCATTATAGTCATATAAGTAATAAGTTGGCTTAAATTTTGAATAATAATAAGCAAAGTTAAGAGAATATAATTGTTGTGATACAGCTGATTTGGATACAAACTTTGTTCGCTAATAATATGAAAATAGAAAAATCATTAAAATCACCTGTATAAATCAGTATATGTTGAACTAAGACTAGGGCCTAAATTTACTAAGCAGGGAGAGTGGGCATTGAAGAGTGAGGACATTGCCCATCAAGCATGGGCAAAACCATGTAAGAGAGTGACGGAGGCCAGCCAGCTAAAGAGAGGAGATGGGGGTGGGGGGGGGGAAGGAACAATCAGGCTTTAAGGCCTACAGTCGAATGTTCCACAGGGGACCAGGCAGTTACTTAGGCATCACATCACATTACTGTCTCCAGGTGGTGAGGATGAAAAGTATGAACAGGTATATCTAGTCAGGGATAGCGGGAGCGGAGAAAGGCTATGTAGTGGAATAAGGGAGTGATGCAGGGAACGGCAGTTATCTTGGAACCGCGGCTGCGTTCAAAATGTAGGTGGTGGAGAACGACTTCCGGGCGGCAATATAACAGTGAAGCAACAGTCCTGCAGGTCGGAGAGAGCGCAATCAAGAGCAGGGGGACCTGAGATTGATGGATACAGGCCACGGGAGGTAGTAAGCGATCAGCGGCACCACAGATCAGGTAAGGCTTCTCCCATGTGGTATGGAACTAGCTGGTGTCCGGCAGGGCCCAGGGGGCAATGGGGGATTTCAGGATGTGGCTTACTGTAGCAGCCGAACCAAGGCCAGGCACGATGGAAATCAGGGCTAGACCAGCGGGAGAGGAGAGATGCTGAGGATGGGGTAAAGGTGGCAGGACCACCAGCATGGTAGGCCCCACGCTCCGGGGAGCACCGGAGGGTGCAGGGCAGGCAACCAACCAAGCAGGAGGCGAACACCCACCGATATATCTGCAGGAAGAGCAGAAAAGATGCAGTTAACCCGGCCGGTACAGTACAGTACAGGAAAAAGAGCTTGTATGAGAGGGAGAAGAGCAGCCATGCGATCGTCTTCATCCAGAGCTCAACTTTTCAGGGACTTTATTTTGGTCATTTTACACAGAAATCCTAAGTTCTGTATTCTGTAGCAGCTACATATACTCTTTATATTTGGATACATATATGGACTTTGTTCCTTTATTATATTATAGTCTTTTTCAAATGCACTTTTGAGAATGCACTTTTGGGGCACAGCTTGCTCGCTTCACTCCCTTGGCTACCCACATTTCACACTGGTTGATAAATACTCTGAGACCTCTTTTAAGGTCTACAGCAGATGGTATCTGACCCCTGACAAACTACACCGCATGTTCCTTGGAACCTCCAATTTATGTTGGAGACAATGTGGCGGTATTGAGACATTCTGGTACATCTGGTGGTCATGCTCCTGATAACCCCTTTTTAGACCGAGGTCGGGTCTCTTACTGTAGCTATTCTTTGGCCAAGATTTACTAGGCAGTAAAACAGAGCTTGAAGCTCACACTTTTCAATCACCTTGCTTAGTAAATTTAGGCCTTGGGCTCTCTGTCATGATTTCCGCCACAAAACTGCCTGCCTTGTGCTCCAGTGAAAGCCACACGGGCAAGCTTATTCAGAAAAAATGCTGCACAGCTAGACTCCAAGTGGCTCGTAAATAGAAGAACCCTACACACCCAAAGTCTTGTTGCTACTATGGAATACATCACCAGTTTGCAAAGCAACACTATTTTTAAATTCCATAGGGTCTGGGAACAGTGGTATAGATTCAAGGGTTGTCATATGCCAGGTTTCAATTGATCCGCGTGTGTTGAAACAGGTATTTTGGGGATCATTCCCCCCTGGCTTCTCTATTGTCGCCTCCATTCCTCTCCACCTGCCCCATCAACCTTCCTCCCTCTTTCCTGTCCTGTTTGGTTTGTGCTACTTTTGCCCTTGCCAGGTTTTGTATATTTTTTATTTGTTTCTCATTAAGTGTGTTTTGCTGTCTAGAATACTATTATTTGTGCTGTACCTGTTTCCCTATGTAAAACTATAAATATCTGCAAGCTTTTAATGCACAGCAGTAACAATTGAAAACTGACTAATTATGCTGGCATATACCTACCAACTTTTCAGGGACTAAAAGCTAGCATCAGCAGTGGAAATGACATGTGCAAGACCGCGCATGTGCAAACAATGAAGAGGCATCGCTGCAGAAACGACTTGAAGACGACTTTGGATGCCTTCGTGGGACTTACGAGTTAAACAAAGCAACATAATAATTATACCTTCAAAAGAGTTTAACAGATAAGAAATTTGTACATAAAACATTACTACATGGTTGCCAACTCTCCCTGAATATCAGGGAGACTCCCTAAAAAGTGGGTGATCTCCCTGACTCCCTGAAGTGCTGCATAATCTCCCTGATGCTCACTCAGTGGAAGAAGACATTGTGTTATGATGATAGAATTCACACATTGTGTCCTATTTCTATAAAGATAATGAAGTTACTGGTTCTCCTATTTACAACTAATAACAATAAATAGTGAAAGTGATTATTTACTGACAATTTAAGAAACAATAAATACTGATGTAGCTATTTTTATTGTGAAATAGTTCTCATGGCAGAGCTAGACACACCCATGGGTGGAGCTATCCACAGGACACACCCCATTTGGCACAAGTTACACCCCTTTTGTGAAGCCCTTGTCACAATCTCCCTGAAATCCATTAGCAAAAGTAGGCAACCCTGCATTACTATAGGAGAGAGACAGCACCCAAAATACAGATATAATCAGAGAGAAAATAACAGACAGACCATAACCTATTAACCAGATAAGACTTGATAGCGAGATAAGCAAGATCCAGGAATGAATTGTTGGCCTCAGCCATGGAGGCCTTAGCAAATGTTCCCAATCCATTCCAACCATTCCAAAAGTGTCCTTCAGGTATCCTCACTGACTCTAAGATGAGCATTCAGCCATTCTTATACCCAGGGAACAATAGGAAATTTATCCCCAGGCCACAGACAAACGGCACCTGTGATGTCACAGGTCCCCATCTCTCACTGAATACTGCAATCAAGTTCCTTCATTAAAATGCAGACATTCTGTCCCCAACACAGGACATATGTTTGTATTTGCAAATCAGCACAGTGTGTGAGGTTTCAGTGGAAGTTGATGTATTCCATTGTCCATTTGCAGATCAATGTTTTCCAATGTTTTAGGTGAAATACACAGAGGCTGGGTGTGATTAATTCCATAGTCCATTTGCAAATCATACTTCTCACCATAGAAGGTTCAGAATTTTCAGTGTCCTTTATCCATATGTAAACAGTCTAGGATGGTCCATAGCATGCTGAATGAGATTTGAGATTTCATGTACCCCCTGCTGATGTCCTGGAATAAGGCTGAATGTTACAAAGCCTCCTTAGAATATATGGTGTTTTGTTCATAAATCATATTCTTCATCCATAACTCTGCATTCCCATTTGATTCAGATATCACATCTATCATTGCACAGGAAATGTTGACCAAATACATGAATATAAAATAAAATAGGTATTTTTCTCCCTGTTAATTTTACATGTTAATACAGACAATATTAATCTATATTTCATAATGGCTGATTCCTTTGGTTTGGACTTTGACACTGGGAAGCGGACGAGACATCCACCCAAAAGTGGGACTGTCCTTCTGAAAGATGAATTCTGTGTGAAGACAGGAAATAGCTAGTCATGTGTTTTTTCCTGTCGTTTACGGTATAAAAAATTAGCATTTTTAACATACATTACATAGTGTGCTTCACGCAAAATTGAATATGCCCCGTTATGGAGAATATATACATTGAATAATAAAGCTCCCCCCTCCCCTTTTGTACAAATTATGATAAAAATAATATATTCATATTATGAAAGAATTTAAGCACAGCTATAGCTATAATAAAAAAAAAACACTTAGTCATATGGGGGATAATTCCATAACAAATATGGGCATATACTCTAAATGGCTCATGATAATGTCTTTCATTCTTCTTGAAATGTGATTAAATTAGCTTTTAATTTCCACAATGCATGGGGTACAGTGTAATAGTATACAATACTTGACAAACATGAAGTTATACATAGCATGAGGGTACAGATTAATAATTAAGAGATTCGGGAAGTGAAGACAGGAGGGAAGAGATGAAGAAGGTTGAGGTAGATAACATGAGGGTGGGGGTCTCTGCTTGTGAGCTCTTGAATGTTAATTTAAACTGGATTATGCTGGAATGAACCTTTAAAAAGTTTGAATGAAAAAATAAAAAATATGAAAAATGACGCCTCAGCCAATCTTGGCAAACATACAGTGTGTGGAACACTATGCCCAAGCACTGTTTACTGGTTGTCGTGGAATCTGTGCAGCATGCGATGGACGTGACCTTGGGTCACAAGCATCATTTTCAGCTAGGGACATACAGGGGGGAATGAGGAGTATTTGGAGTATATAGGGGGGTTAGGAGCATTGGAGGCACACAAAAATATGGAGAAATTATAAAAACAGGGTCAAACATTTTCAGGGTCACTTTTAAAGCTTGATAAGATATTAGTGATTTTTCAATTAAGCTGAGTCACAGCTGCTTGACTGCAGCAAATTATTGGCAATGTAGTAGTTTAGCTTTAAACCCCTGGTTAATAATCACAGTAGTAATAATACTGGTAATAGTAATAATAAAAATAATGATGATGATAATAATAATGGTAATAATAATAATAATAATAATAATAATAATAATAATAATATTTGTAGTAACAATATTGGTAGTAGTAATAATATTGGTGGTAGTAGTAGTGGTCACAGTTGTATGTCAGTGTAGAGGTCTTAGCAGTATGATTGTCAGTTTTTTATTACAGAGCTGGCTAGTGTTAGACAGAGCTCCTATAACACCTCAGGAGCATATGGGCTCAGTGGTAGCAACACAGCCTTAGAGTGGGGAAATTTGAGTTCCATTTCGGCCATGCCAGTGTTAGTGATTTCCTCTTTCAGGCTGCTACATAGTATGTGCTATTATAACATCTTGACAGCCTGATCATCAACATCACTCTCCGGTAGTTTAAGAAAGCTTGCAGCGGGCGAGGATGTATACATGCACGTGGTATAAGTTACTCCTAAGGTTAAGAAAGGTAAATTAGCTGCTTCGTTAAGGTTTTCAATGGTTAAAAAAAAAAAATATATATATATATATATTTTATTGTGTGTGTTTTTTTAAGAAATAGTTCAAATTCTGAGCAATATCTTATATTTATGCATTTTATTAATACATTGTTGTTATTTGTATACCTTTTAGATAAGAAGACAAGGTGGAATTCAGTTGTTAGTAGATCTCCTTGATCATCGGATGACTGATGTTCATAGAAGTGCCTGTGGGGCACTGCGAAACTTAGTATATGGCAAAGCAAATGATGACAACAAAATTGCACTTAAAAACAGTGGTGGCATTCCAGCTTTAGTTCGACTACTACGGAAGGCAACTGATCTGGAGATCAGAGAACTTGTAACAGGTTGGAATTATAGTTAATTTAATCATAGTTGTAATCTGGTGTACTATTATATATTTATAACTTTAAACATATAACATCCAACAGGGTGCCTGCAGAGAACTAATTAATTATTATTACTAATTAACTAATTTTGACTTTTTTTTTTACTTATTTCATGATTAAATTTTTTTGTGACATCACTATTTTGAGCCAGTTACGGCCCTATGATGATGAAACTCATGTTTCATCTAACTACTCTGGTTCAGTGTGATCGGTGTTGACCAGGGTAATTCAAAGCCCCAGCAAACTACCCTGCTAGCAAAAGGCTGAATTACCAGGGATGTCGGTGTTAACGGGGTATTATTGTGCAGTGGTTTAAGTTAAGAGGGAAACTATGCTGAAGAAGAGACAGATAATGAGAGAGTCAACAGGAAGGAGGAGGAGGTTGGTTGATCAGTGTTAAACACATGAGTCTGGTATGTAGGTTGCTTAGCAACCAAACAATGTTGATCTGTAGCCCAAGCAGAGCTAAGGCTCAAGCAGAGTACCGGCTGATTGACAGCTGCAGGGCATTGGCAGTGGTGTGAGGCATCAGAAAAGGGAGAGAAGGTACTTAAAGAGCTTAAAGTGATTTACACTTCAGTAATTATGTGAAAGGTAGGGGTGAGTGAGGGGAGTTTACTCCCAAGCAACTGCATTTTCACAGAGGTCTGGATCTGATCCACTGATCCATTTGTATTGTATTGTAAATTTGGCAATATTTTTTACATTACTGACATAAAAATTTGTGTTATTGCATTTAGGTGTCTTATGGAATCTTTCTTCTTGTGATGCCCTTAAAATGCCAATAATTCAAGATGCCCTTGCTGTGTTGACTAATGCAGTGATTATCCCACATTCTGGATGGGAAAACTCTATAGTACAAGATGATCGCAAAATACAATTACACTCCTCACAGGTGCTGCGCAATGCCACTGGTTGCCTAAGGTAAGGCTTTCACTAATAATATATTTAATGCAGAATATTTTATGTACCAATACAGGAACACGAGGAAAAGTGGAAGTTTCTGAATGGCGCCACTATGTCAAATACATTAATTTGAATAACAGGAAAATCTTTAGTGTGAATTAAATTAAAATATGTGGCTATGTGTGTCAGTATTATTAATCGATCCCAGATCACTCTCTAGAGATGGTAGATGTAGAAAACTAACCACAGCAACAGTAAGAATGACATTTGAATTTTTGCTTTAAGTATTATACTTTGTATATAGGTTTATCATACTTAAAGTGCTTTAAATGTTAATCTCTTATTAACGTCTACACGATACTGGTACAATAATACCCTGCTTTAAAGACATGTAGCAATCTGCCTGTATGTTGATAAGCACAATCATGCCTATTATGATTGTGTAGGCAGATGCCTGCTCACATGGTCATCAGCTATGCTGAAGATATATAGTAATTAGGGATACTAAAAATACATATTAAAAGCTGGATCTAGACCAGGATTGCCTACTTTTGAAAAATCATTTCAGGGAGAAAAGTAAAAAGCCAAGGGGCTGTGCCAGCAGCGCCAAGGGGCGGCCCAAGCAGCGCCAAGGGGCGGTCCCAGCAGCACCAAGGGGCATGCCCAGCGGTATTTTACTTTTCTCCGTAAATTGATTTTTTTAGAAGGGCTTGCATGGTGGAAAGGGGGCTCCAGCAGGGTATAAATGGAAAAAAACAAAAAAAAAAACAAAAGGGAAGACTTACCTGTTCTCTTCTCTCCTCTTTAACAGTTGCAGTCATCTTCTGTTGCCAACGGCGTCTTCTTTTGCCAAAGGCGCCAGCATGCTGGTGACGTCACATATCCCGGTGACACACCTGATGCACGCTGTGTATAGTATCTATAGTTTCTATACCCAGGGCCGCCAAGAGAATTTCTGGGCCCGGGCAGAGCAGCTTTTATACATATAGAAATGCCCAATCAGCTGGTTGTCATGCACGCACAATGCAAATACGTAGTGGTCTGTGGTGCAATATAAACACTATTAAGATCTTTAGGCAATAAGGGGCCAATAAATAATGACATGACATTAACTAAACAACTAAACAGTGCATCAGGCTGCTAAAGGGGCTGTCGGAGCTCTGCCCAGGCACAGAGTCACAAGCACCTTCCAGCATTGCTGCTGCTGCTACTATTGCTTCTTTGTAGCACTGACAACAACACAGGATCGCAGGCTGCAGTGGGGATCTGTCAGGATCTATGTCTGGAAGATCTGCTAGGAGAATGGTCTCTCTGCCCACTGATGTGACTGTTTCCCAGCTTGTACCTGCCTGCACTATTAGCACACGGCTGGTGGAGGAAATCTCACGGCACAGAACAGGGGAGGGGGCGGGGCCGCACTGTGTGAGCCACTCGTATAGGACTCCTCCCCCCTTGCCGAACTTCACATGCAGACCCTCCTGACTCGCAAATCCCCTCCCCTCTCTACAATGCTGATTTGTTCCCGGGAGATCAGGGTGCCTACACGGGAGTGCGGGAGATCTCCCATATTTCCGGGAGTCTCCCGGACATTTCGGGAGAGTCGGCAACCCTGATCTAGACAAATAAATTTTATATATGATGTCAGGATACCAAGGGGTGGGGACAGCAAGTAACATTTAGAAAATCTCAGTAAACTTACTACACTTACTAAAGGACTCAGAATATCATACAATATCCAATAACACCATTATGTATATGCTATATGCTTAACACCCAGTGGTCACTCATTTCTTTTGCCTCTGCATACAGATTCATGCCTCTTAAGAAAAAGGCCAAGGGACTGTCTCATACAGACCCTGCTATGAACTCGTAAAATCTCAGCTAGCCCTGGCTAGTAATATGCTAGTCTCCCCTATAGCACAGGGTGCAAGGACTCTGCTTAACACACACACTTACGGTCCTCTTGACTAAGACAATTTACTCTTGACTAGGGGTTTTAGAAAATAATCAACCTTAATATAACACCCCCAAAAAGTAAGCCGAAAGAGTAAAACACCCTCTTCAAAAAAATTCAGTTCAAAGCAATATGAAAAAGACTAAATTAACAACAATTTATTTTACAAAAAAGATAAGTAAAATGCTTATGCAAATTACAAGATTATAAGAAAAATTAGAAACTGTGATACAAGCAAACAGAACCCAATAACACCTCACACAGTAAGTATTCCTGGCTGAAAACAGAGAAAGTTAGCACTCTCCTCAATGTGAATATTTGAACCTCATACATTCAGGGCCAATTTGGCGAATTTAGGCGACCTAGGGCAGCAGGTGTTCGTCAGAGTAAAAAAAAAAAAAAAAAGCTAGCAACGCTAAACCACCACCCTCTTCCCCAGACTCCATATATATACATTTACATGCTGTTCGAGTGGAAGGAGTAGAGGTAGTAGCTGTGCAGGGCTTCCCCATTTTGTCATCCATTGTACCGAAATACTGTCTAGATTCAGGTTCACCAAGCAAAAATTATGTACAATTTACTTTTACTAGCCAAAAGTGAAAAGCACAAGAAAAGGTCTCCCTCTCTGCCTCCCCATTGGTTCCCCATCCCTACGCGCCAGGTTATAGCGTTCTGCGCCCACCGCTCCTCTTGTGCCTATTGTTTTTCATTTCTCTGGTCTCCTCTCTTTGCCCTTTCCCCTTTCATTGCCCTCCTTCCTGCTCTCTCTTCTCAGGTCTCCATTCTCTTTCTTTTGCCTTCTCTCCTCCCTCTCTTTAGTGTTTCCTGTTAGTCTGTGCCTAGTGTTCCGTGTCAGGGCCTTCTGTTTTCTGTTGGTCTGTCTAGTCTGTCTGTGCCCATTGTCTGCTGTCTGGGCCCTCTGTTGTGTTAGGCCGGTTTAGGAGGGGATCGCGACCTGCTACCGCTTTACCGCCGCAAACCCATCCTCAGCATTAGAGGCTCTGGAGAACACCAAGCGGTAGTTAGACTCTGCACTCCTTTTTCCATCCAATCCTAGGAAGGACCCTGTTCTACTGCTATCTTTGTCTCCTGACATCTGCTCTACCACAAGCCTTGGTTCCTGACAATATTTACATACAGGTCCTGTATCAACAATCACAATGTGGCAAAGGGAATACCTAGACAATGAGGGAGAAAATCTCCCTCATTGTCAGACTCTAGGTATAAGAGCAGAGAGCAAACACAGTCCGGAGTAAATATAAAACACAAGAGATCTGCTGCGGTTTACCAAGAGATGAAGTACTGTAGGGAACACACTACCATGGAGGCAATGGAAGGCAAGAAGCAGAAGCATTATGGTAGGTAAAGTAGGAGTCAATTGCAAAGTAAGACTATGGTCAGTACAGCAGTGGGGGGAGTGTGACAGAGCCCCAAGTGGAGAGATCCCCCTCTTCCAGTGACACTCTCTGGTCCTCTCTGTTTTCCTGTGGGGTGTTTGGGGGATGGGTTGTTTTTTGTGGGGGGTTGATAATATTTATGATAATATTTTTATTTCTGGTATGTTTGTTTGTTCTGTGTTTGTTTTTTTTTGTAATTTAATTAGGGTTGGTTTGTTGGGATTGGTTGCTCAGTGATTTGTAGTTTTTGTGGCTTTTAGTTTTGTGGTGGTTGCAATATTCCTTTGCTCTGTTTCCTATCAGCACAGTGCTAAAGTTCTCTACTGTGATGTAGCAGGTGTCCTCAGACACCTGTATCAACAGTAGCCGGACTTAAGCAGCAAGGAGCATCTCCACACAAAATTCTACTTGTGTGCCTATCCAGAGACAGAGTGCTCAGTTGAAGAGCCCCTTATCTCCTTCACACCCTGTTCCCACTGTAGCAATTGCAGGGCCACTTTTGTGCAAATTATGTGGCATTATCAACACCCTCAAACCACACTCCATGAGCAAAAATTAAGGGCTTCAGAGGCCTATGAGGTCACACCAGCGACCACCGAGCTATAGCAAGATACATAGGTTTAGGCACAGGCCAAAAGTTGAGTGTGGTGGAAATGGTATACAGCAGGCACTGGGGCTAAGTCCTCCGGCTTCTGATTAGCCCTTAGATCAAACACACCAGAGCAATTCGGAAAAAGTGGTATCCATCGAGCAGGCAGATGCTCAGCAAGTACTGCCACAACATTCAAACCACGATGAATGACATTGACATTAAAGGCACCACTTGCTAGACAGGTCTCCAGTTCACACACTACACAAGAGGAACTAATGTGAAGTATGGGGAAGAAAGCTGTTTAGTTTCCTGTAAGGGCTACTGCTTGACACACCAAGGACTGCAACCGAAATGAGAGGAGCCCTAAACATTCAGGTCAAATCTGCCACATATATCTATTGTGAAGGGGAGGGGATTTTGAAGCAGGTAATTCACACCAACTCCATCCTCCAACCTCATCCAGTTTTATTTTGCAGGAATCAAACTAAACTAAAACACAAAATAAACACCTGTCCGACACTAACTAAACATACAGGAATCTCCTAATTAACACTAATAAACAATAGCAGTTTGTACCCCAGCAGTCAGGAGGGTTCCAGGGTCTCCCAGACGGTAACCTTCCCTGGACAGTCAGATCCCAGGTGGGACTATACCTACAGCCTTTTACCATCCGCTACCAGGTGTCAGGTGGAAAATCTGATTGATCAACGATATCGATTGTTTAGGTTTTTCAGCGTTTTATCGCCGTTTCCTTTTATTTTACTAGGCCATCCACGGGCCGATTTTTACCCTAAACCCACGAAAAATAGGCCCGTGGATGGCCACCTTAAGTTTGCACCGCTAGGTGGGTATTTGCACCATTTCCCTAGGCTTGGAATCTTGATGCAGATAAACAGCAGAGAGCCACTATACAATATGTTTACAAATAAAAAATACCAGCAACCTGGCATTTATATTTACACACACACACACACATACATATATACAGGATATACAGGATATTGTACTGTTCTATATTAGGTGTATAGTAGATATAGAGAGAGAGAGAATATTGTATGGTATATTAGCATAATACTGCATTTGCTATTTGAGCATGTTGGTAGTTGTAGGTTCAATTGCATGTTTAGCCTCCCTGGTGCTGACCGGTGTCTCTTTGGTGTGTTTTATGCTCTTGGAGCAGAGATGACTAGGTTTTTGGGGGGTAGTTTATTAAACTTCAGGGGAGCTAGCATGATAGACCACAGTAGTAGACCACAGTGCCATTGTGGAAGGGCAGCGAACGGTAACATTAACAGGAAGCGGAGTTAAACACACGGATGTGTGGCCACCTTGCCATAGCTTACTCACCAGGGATTGGAAGGTAGTCCCAGGGGTGAAGGGGCTTCTGGCTGGTCACAGGAAGTGAAGTCCTCTTTCGGCTTGAGATTTCCCCTCCCTCCCTCTGCAGCTGCAGAGGTAATAGANTACCCGAGCCGTCCTAGCGGTGCTGATGGAGGAGGAGCCTGGGCTGGTCTACAGTTTTAAGGTTATGTTGGCCACAATTGCGTTGGCAATGTTAAGGTTCCCAATTACGGCCACAGCAGGGACTCGCCCAGAGAGGGCGGTCCCTGTCAATGTTAATGGTATAGCCCTTAGGCATAAGGATACACACGCTGGCAGGCGACGAGGTCTGCAGGGATGAGCCGGGTACTGGAAGAGTTATTGGTTATTAGCATGGCACCTTGTTGGGGCATGTCTCTGCAGCTGCTTTTAGCCCCCATTAATAGGGGGTGGGGCTCTATGGTTATGTTGGTTTAGAATGTTCTATGTTTATTGCTTATTTAATAAATATTTTTGACCCAAGCCGGTTGTCAGTGTTTCGGCTGGGGGGTGAAACCAGGCAAGTTAAGGGGTTGGCCGGTTGGCGGGAGGTTACCTAAGCATGGCAAGGTCGATGTATCATCCTTGTGTAGTTTAGTGGAACCTCGGTGAAAACTATTTTGTGAGCTGGGAAGTGTTTACAATTGACTACAAAGGAGTGGTAACTAATGCTATTGAGGTTTATAATACTTGTGTAAATCTGAATCTCGCCTTCAGACATCAAACTCGTCAACCCTATCTTCAGATCTTATATCTGGAACAAGAAACGCCCTTGCATTAGCCTTTTCCAGGGGCAGCAAACCCTGTCCAACTGTGGCTTTAATTTCCAAGACCTGCAGCAGTACAATTATTCTGCATTTCTTAGACACCTGAGAGATTATCTAGATTTTGGTTGCAGGTTCTATGTTGCAGGTAACTGTTAAGACATCATAGGTCTCCCATATTGCATTCACCCCTGAGTGGCCAGTTGTAGGTATTTTGTTCAAAGACCAAGTTGTTGGAAAGGTCTGGAATCGCCCTGATATTATTTTTCCTTTTTTTTATTGATTTGATGTAGGGGACCTTGGAAAATGAACCAAAGTGAAAACATTTTTTTAATACTTGAGATTGGTTACATAAATCATCTTCCCTGTTTTGAGCATACAACTTGTTTTCTCCACTACCTGGTTACACTCAATAAGGCCTTATGATCTGTTGAGATTGCGCAACTTTTTGTAATTTTTTTCTCATCTTCTTAATATTACATAGGAAGTTGCATCTATTGTGCAGGGGGAGTCTTGCATTTTGAGGAAACGCTGACTGGACCAGATTTCTACTGCTTATGTTTGTAAAGCACATAAGTTATTATTAAGAATGGGAGAAACCATCTGTATATTTGTAGATTAAATACAGCTGTACACAGAATAACAGTTTTTTATATCCCTAATTCTTCTCCACCGTCAGCTCTTCTATGATATTTATTTGACAGGCTTGAGATTGATGACATCGTTAGTCTTGCAAGAGCTTGAGCTCTGTAGTACTGTCAGCACAGCAACAGGATCAGAGTAGTCTTATGCAGCTGACTATGGCTCTGCCCAGTCCCTGACCATGCCCATTGGTGGCAGCCCTGTGGGCATGAATGTGTTTACATAGGCTTTATTTGCAACAAATATAGCAGTCTTTAACTAGACATTTCTTCAGCTAAAATGACTGTCATTGCATATCTAAAATAGTCTTTCAAACATTCATTGCTAGAGATTTAGGAACTTAAAACTTTCTGGGAAGAGGCATGGATAAAAATAGTTAAAATTTATTTTGTTATGAGCTATGTAAAGTTGATGATGAATGTTTAAATGTTAGAACCCGACATATTGTTTTTTATGTACAGAAATGTTAGTTCTGCTGGAGAGGAGGCACGCAGGAGAATGCGAGAGTGTGATGGACTGACTGATGCACTTCTCTATGTTATCCAGTCAGCATTAGGGCACAATGATATAGATAGTAAGGTAAGTTTTTTTTTTTTTTTTTTTTTGCTTTACTGCCATGTGTCAAAAAGTTAAGGTGGTGGAAGAAAACCCGATATATCCAGTAGCCTCTGTAAAAGTGATATTAAGTAAATCATATGAAGTGTACCTTCATTACTGCTGCTAAGAAGCAGAGGTTCCAGATTGTAACACTGTAATATCCTATCTCCCTTGTATGCGCATCGAAAGACACTACTCTTGCACACACTGAGAGAACTGACCACTGCCATACATTTTCTGCTATGTCCTTACTTAAAATGGTGATATTGTGGAAGTAACTATGTCATGTACGGGTTAAAAACCTTCATTACAGTATCATTATAGTACAATACCTCCCCCTCTCAACATTGGGATTCACATTATGCTTCTGTTTATGTACTGCCATTGGATAGTGTTCCATTATGGGTCTGGTGGTTCCAGTTCCATTATAAAAATGCAAAGCCTTTTGCAGAGATTACAAGCATTGTCAACATAATATTAATACATATCAAACTAATAAAATTTTTACCAAATGATGATGTATTCAGCATTTAGTTATGTATTAATTTATTGTATTTGTTTTACATTTATTTGTTGTGTTTTTTTATTTTTAAAAGACCATAGAAAACTGTGTGTGCATTTTGCGGAATCTTTCCTACCGGCTAGCTGCAGAAACTTCTCAGGGACAGCAGATGGGAACTGATGAACTTGATGGATTGCTTTGTAGTGAAACCAGCAGTAAAGATACTGAAAGTTCAGGATGCTGGGGCAAAAAGAAGAGGAAAAAGAAATCCCTAGATCAGGTAACTTGTCCTTGTGTCGTTGTGTTCCAAACGAAATTGTCTCTCCCAGTGGTTGTACTGAAAATTTAGAAGTGATGGTATGGACA
Source organism: Platyplectrum ornatum (assembly GCA_016617825.1). NCBI lineage: Eukaryota > Metazoa > Chordata > Amphibia > Anura > Limnodynastidae > Platyplectrum > Platyplectrum ornatum. The sequence goes on along the minus strand of JABWIB010002003.1, from coordinate 49,656 downwards.
ATTAGAGGTGATGGTATGAAAACATTTTAACAAAAATTAATAAAAGTGAATGAAGATTTATAGTCTTATAATGAAATCAGTGGGGGAAGTGGTGGTATGGCATACCATTGTATACAGGTCTCATCACTTTTGAATAAAAGGATAAAAAAAAAGTTACTGATCTTCATTATAAATAGGCTTGCAAAGTGTTTACCAGAGTTAGTTTGGCCAGACACTAGAACGATTTTGAACCCAATTCCACAATTATTCCACAATTATTGTGGAATTAGGCTAAAAATTGTAGTGGAAAAAGTGGAAAAGTAGTATACACTGAGACAAGGGTAAAACTGTGCCAAAATGAATATATATTATAATATATTGAATTTATATTTATATATTATGGTGTGTGTCCGTTATGATAAATCAGCAGCTGCCATTCGGTCCTCAGACTATCCCTTTAAAAGTTTTAAAAAAGCTAATCACACTGTGGATTGTAAGCGCTAGATTTCACATGCACTCACACCACAAAAGGACAATGTTATAACTCACTCATAGGTTAGAGTATCACTGCAGATGTTCATTAAATGATGGTATTGTGTAGAAGGGATTAGTCCACTTAGGAACTCGATGGCAGGAGTCCCAGCAATGATCCGCCTACAACTGCGATATGTCCGTTACTCTCAGCAGCGTCGGGAGGACAGTCACTGATTAGCATGAGCTGTCTGTGGATGTAGTCTCCACCTATGGACATGTTTAGTAAGCTGTTCGGTCCACTAAGTAAGTTTAGCAGGGTACTCAATATAGAGTAGGTGACCACCTATATGTATTTTTCCAGACAATTATAATAAGCAACGTTTGATCCCTTTTTCAAGCCAGTATCAATCTAATCTAATAATATCTAATATAACAAATATCTGAAACTCTTGGGTAATTTACATAGAAATAAAAGAAGAATAGTCCCTCATTACATTGCTTTTATATTACCTACATTTCTATTCTATTTGTTTATTAAAATGCAAGAATATACGTTGTATACATCTGCAGATATATATTTAAGGACTTACGGTGGTCTTTACTCTAAACAGTGAGAGCTCCCTTTAACTGATTTTTATGTGTAACATTGGACTGTAACAAGGACCCTGTCCGGTCTCCCACCTCCTGACTTCCTGATCTTCCTTCTGGGCCAAACTTGTCTCCCTGCTCCATGATCTGCACAAATGATCAAGGCATGGGTCTAAGCAACATAAGTTCACTCCCCTCTGCCCTATATGTCTGCACTGCCCATAAGGGTGCGTGGGAATTTAAATCTCTTCCATTGTTTGGAAGCAAATCTGGGTCCAGCAACTGACAGAAGATGTTGTTAGTCATTTTGAAGGAGCTCTCTTATTTGAGTTATCTCACAATTTATATATATGACCAAATCAAGAGCATCAACAGAAAGCTGTATAGAGGATCCCAGCCTCCCCATAATGCACCTGCAAAGCCCTGATGCTTACCACGCTGGCAGCATACACAAAAAGGGGCAGTTCAATGCATGTAAGCAATGAAACTCTTGGTAAAGATTTTTATTATGCAGTTTAATTGATTTGAATTGTGTTTTTAAATTAAATAGTGGGATGGAGTTGGACCTTTTCCAGAGTGTACAGACCCACCAAGAGGAATCCAGATGCTTTGGCATCCTTCAATAGTAAAACCCTACCTCACACTTCTTTCTGAGTGCTCAAACCCAGATACACTTGAGGGTGCAGCTGGAGCATTGCAAAATTTAGCTGCAGGAAGTTGGAAGGTAAGCGTACAATATATTAAAATAATCTTCCTTTCCCAGCTTAAACAAAAGAGACAACAAAAAACATACATGCAGGTCAAAGATATAATTGTAGACCTTCCAAAAGAGACAAGTCCTCTGTTTGTTTCAATAGCTGAGCTGATTATTTAAAGGTCGACCATGTACTGTAGTTGCCATTCTATCCATAACTCAGTGAGAAGATAACAGGTAAAATAAATAAACTTGTATGTCCCATCAATTTGTTGCACATATCAAATATAGGGGCTGATCCAGAGTTTGTGCGCAGCGCAGGCGCTGCGTTCTTCCGCATTGCTTGCAAATCAGAGCACCGTCAATTACAGTCAAAGAAGTCAGAATCGCATGCAATGGGTGTTTTTGCATGCGCAATGAATAGTGCTCTGTGTGTATAAGCTGTGAAGCATATTTTTATGCTTTATGTCTATTGTGATGTGTATACCAGTTTTTTCTTAATTTTAATTGTGTATGTGTACTCCAATTTTACTGCTCTATTAAAAGTTATGATTAGTGTGTTATTTGTTTTATTGTTTAAAAAAATCCCCTTCCCGACATTTGACGTACATGTACGTCATGATCGGGATGTACTTCCCGCATCTTGACGTATATGTACGCTGTGACTTTAAACTGTCACGGGGTCTATTGACGCCGTGACAGTGGAAAGCTGTCTGCTGTCCGTGACAGCAGACATCTTCCCTCGTGGCCTGGGGGGGCAGCGATCCCGATCGCTGTTATTGGCTAGTCAATGTTGACTAGCCAATNGCAGTGTTACAGAGCCTGTGCCGAAGAAAAGCACATGGCTAATTTACATATCTCCTGCACTGCCTGATCGCACACTGAATAACTGACAGGCAGATGCTTGTAACTGATTTAGGCTGCTATCTCTGCTTAAAATAGTTACATAATGTGCAGTCTAAGTCATTTACAAGCACCTGCCTGTGAGTTATTCAGTGTGCGTTCAGGCAGTGCAGGAGATATGTAAATTAGCCATGTGCTTTTCTTAGCATGGCTCAGTGTTTCAACATCTCCTAGCAGAGTTGTTACATTTGTTTCTTTTCTGCAAAGGCAAATGTATACAACTCTGCAAATGTCAGAGACAGCAGGTTTAACAGTGAGGTGGCCCATGTCAGCGTTATTGTGCTTACTATAATACAAGTGTACTATCACTTGTATTATGTAATCTATCATGTGTAAAACAGAT
>JABWIB010002002.1:47271-57349 GCA_016617825.1 Platyplectrum ornatum | reverse complement strand
ATTTTTTGTAGCGTGATAATTTTTCTTGTCAGGGCGGGCAGGGATTAACCTTTAATTTTTTAACATTTACATTTTTTTTACAGGTTTTCACTCATCAAAAGTTGGCATAGTACACACGGCAGTTACTATGAAGCTACCGTGAATGAAACTAATGTGAAAATCAATTTTTAGTTTCATTAGTTTCATTCACAAAAGCTGAACATAGTAACCGTCATGATTACTATGCCAGCTTTTGTATCAGGAGTTAAAAAAACAAAAAAGTAAACATTTTTTAAAAACACACACATGGACACAATAGATTTTGTTTTTTGTTATTATTATTTTATTATTATTATTTTTATTATTTTTTATTATTTTTTTATTATTTTTTTACATTTTTTACATAGATCCTGCTCTTATTCATTCACAAACAGGCTACTTACGTGTCGGAAGGGGTTAAACTAAGTAGCAATTTTTCACAATTTTAGGAAAAATTTAAAGTTTAAATAATTTAAGGGCCAGTTCACCTTGGATGATCCCATTTTTTTAAAAACTGCACCCATCAAAGTATCCAAAACAGCACTCTGCAAGTTTGTTATCCCTTTAGATGTTTAACAGGAATTAAAGCAAAGTGATGGTACATTTTAAAAATTTCCCTCTTTTAGCGAATTTTACATGTTCATCCACTTTATTCTGGACCGATGTTAACCAGGACAGATGTTAACTGTAATACAAAACTTAAAATGTAATCCCCTGATTCTACAGATTTTAGAAATATTCCATATATGGTTGTAAAACGTTATTTGGGTACACTGTAGAGGTCAGAAGTGACTTTTTTAGTACAGATTCAGCTGGAATGGTTTTAGTGCACCATGTTGCATTTGCAGAGCCGCCGGTTGTATCAATAGAGTAAAATACCCCAACAAGTAATACAATATTGTAAAATACACCCCTTCATGAAATCATATACGGGTATAGTGAGCATTTTGACCCCACTGATGTTTTGAAGCATGAACACTCTTCCTGCCAGGGCGGGAAGGGATTAACCTTTCATTTTTTTAACATGCGGCTTTAGAGTCACAGAAGACTGACATACTATAAGATCTGTCAGTCTTCTAATATTAAGCACAGATCTTGTGCTTATCTTTTCACAAACAGGTTATTAGTAGTATAAAAAATGTAAAAAAAGATAAAATAATAATAAAAAATTAACAAAAATTAAATAAAAATTAAAATCTATTTTGTCAGTGTGTGGGGGGGTTATATTTATTTTTTGTTTTTATTTAACTGATACAAAAGAAAAGAGAGAAGAGAAAGAAGAGGAGTGACAGTGAGGCAGCGGGTAGCTCCGGGCACGCCCAACGGGGCCGACAAACTCCCCGAAAACCTCCAAGGATACCACGGCCAATCAGGCACCTTACTGGGAGGAAACGTGGGAGAAAATGTCCCCGTGCCCCCTGGCAGCGAGCAACTAGGTCTAGGTTGNCCGAAACTGCCCGCTGCTCAACAACGCAAGAAAAGGAGACTTAGCACGGAACACTATCTACCTCACCACGCCAAAACTCCACGTAACCAACAAACTATTTGTCCAAACGCACGTACCTCTTGAAGGCGCTCGACTTCACACCCCAGGGCCCTAAGAGAATCATCCGTCTGGCCTGCTGCGACGGCGGAAGTCGCTGCCCCAATCCTAAATGAATGGGTGCCGAAGCGTGCGCAATCCAAACCTAAAACTCGCAGACATCTCTTAAAAACAAATGCAAACTGAAACCTAGTCAGCGGCGTGCCATCTCTATGAATAAACCAATTTGCCCCGACTGGAGGATGCAGCACCAGGAACTCGCGAGCCAGCGCCCAGGGACACAGCCCTGGGGACGAGTGAGGCACCAGGGTGACCCACCTACCCCGGCCCAGCGGATCAGTTTTGGATCGGTGTATCTTGCATGCCCGCTAAGCAGGAGCCCATCGATGCCCGGGATCTCCCCCTCTGAAACTCCTGCCACATAAATGCCAACAGGGCCTCCCCGTCGGACTTACCGGCACCGCCCGAGCCCCTCCTGAATTGAGCCCAGTCATTCCAAGCCTTTTTGTACGTTGCCAAGGTGGACGGCGCCAGGAAACTGTTGGCCAGCTGAGCTATCCCTGCAGCGCAATCTNCCAGAGAGGAGAGGGGCAAGGTAACCCTGATGCGCGAGCATTTGGAGCCAGCATTTGAAACCTATCCCACTGAAAGCGTGACAGCGCATCGGCGATCTTATTCTCCATTCCCGGAACATGACGGGCCCTGAATGAGATGTTAAATTCCAAGCAACGAAGCACAAGCCTGCGCAACAGGGCAATCGCCGGTGGGGACGAGGCACGCTGGTTGTTGATGGACTGCACCACCCCTAAGTTGTCACACCAGAAGAGGATACGCCTATCACGTAGCTCCGTCGCCCCCAGCTCCATGGCGACAACAATAGGGAAGAGCTCAAGCACCAACAAGTTCGCCGTCAAACCTCGCTGCACCCACTCAGATGACCACGGCGCCGCGCACCAGCTGCCTTGGAAGTACGCGCCAAAACCTGAAGCACCCGCTGCGTCCGTAAAAAGCTCTAATTCTACTCTGGAAGTGCTGGGAGCCTGCCAGATCCGCACTCCGTGGAATCGCGCAAGAAAAGTAATCCACACATCCATGTCATCCCTAATAGCCTTAGATAACGTCACAAAATGGTGCTGCTGTTTGACCCCTGCCGTGACCTGCTCAAGCCACCTTGAAAAAACTCTGCCCAAGGGTATGACCTTGCAGGCGAAATTGAGCAGGCCAAGGAGAGACTGCACCTCCTTGAGGATCGCTTTCTTCCGCGAGCGCAAGTCCTGTAAAGCCGCTAGCAATTTCTGCACCTTATCCGCGGGAAGTCTACAAGCGCCTGCGACTGTATCAATTTCGATGCCGAGGAATGAAATTCAGGTAGACGGGCCCTCGGTTTTGTCGCCCGCCACTGGAACACCAAATTGATAATAAATTAAGACAATCAAGGGAGTCTGCTGCACCAACGAACAGAAAGTCGTCCAGATAATGCGCTATCGACTGGTGGCCCGAACCCTCCGCGACACACCAATGTAAGAAGGTGCTGTACGTCTCGAAAAAGGCGCAGGAGATGGAGCATCCCATGGGCAGGCAAAGGTCTACGAAGTACCCCTCCGCGAGCCGAAAGCCCATGAAGCCCATAAAGGCAGGAGCCGGAAAGCCGACTCCACGTCCAGTTTTGCCATAAGGGCTCCTTGCCCATACAGGCGCACCATCTCCAGAGCCTACTCGAATGACTGATACACCACCGAGCAGGCCGCCTCATCGATAGCGCCATTAACCGACGAACCTGGGGGGTGGGAAAGGTGTTGTATTAACCTAAACTTTCCCGGGGTCTTTTTGGGAACCAAACCAATAGGGGAAAGAACAAGGTCCTGAATTGGAGGAGACTGAAAGGGCCCAACCATCCTGCCCAAACTAACTTCGGACATAACTTTGTCGTAAACCTGAACCGGGAACTGACGGGCCGACAATAAATTAGCGGGGGTGCCTGTAACCACCACCCCAGATATGGGCAACTTAAAACCGTAACGGAAACCTGAACCAAGTAATTCCGCAGCGTCCCTTGGGGATAAGCCTCCAGCCAAGGCAGAAGCTGCTCAAGATGAACCGGGGAACTGGCCTTGCTGAGGGGGGTGTGAGGCGGGCCGGGGCAATATGGCCGGGGGAACCTGGCAATCTTTTGCGGGGTGGGAGCCGTTACAGCGCGAACAGGCGTGCCTAAACTTACAGGTATTACCTTGCGTGCAGCGCGAACTATTGAACGCGAAGCATTTTTCTTTAGGAGAGAAGGATGAGGGGGCGGCGAGTGGGCAACGCTACGACCTACGAAACTCCGACGACCCACGAGTCGCAAACCTCCATATCTTTTACGGCAAAATTCAGCTGCGGAGCCCCGTCATGTCTCTTCCGAAAGCACTCGCCGTACGCACGCCAAGCGCCTGGATGCGCGGTAGCCACCATATCCAGGATCATATACAGGTAAGCCCACGTCGCAGCGAACTCCACTGGGCGCGTTTCTAGGTAAGCCGCTGCAAACACGCAGAAGCCCTCCATCCAATGCTGCAAAGTTTTATATAACTCCTCCCCATCCCGCCCTTCGTAGTAGCTTTATCCAGCGCCTTCTTACCCTCTTGCGTTACACCAAACATATCGACGTATTTGCCTCTCCTAATCTTATCCTTGACCGACTGCCTTATGTCCCATATGACTGCCGAATTATCACATTGTTGGGAAGCTTCCACCAGGCGAGTGGGCGCCGCATTCGCCGTGCGCGCACCTCTCTTGGGTGTCTTACACAAACTTTTCTTAAGCAGGCGCAATACCTGCTGCGGACGAATCTGAGAAGCGGAGAATCCACCCAAGAGGAACCATCTGAATCATAATCAGAGACCGACGCCTCAGAATGACCCAACTCACCGTCCTGGACGTCTTCCTGAGGCGTAACCCTGGGTTGCATGGTTGATGACACCTCCAGGTCGGCAGAAGGTTGAGAGGTGGAACTTGCACCGGTCACCACAGGTTCTGAAACAGAAGCAGCGTGAGCAAGGTCTGTTTCCGCCCCACTATCCTCCTTCTGAGCCGGGCCCTGTGCAGCAGTAGAACCCCAGGGGGATTGGGATTTGGAGAGACAAGCTAGGGAAGCGGGAAAAAGGCGGGGGAACCCTAACTACCGAGGATGACGAAAGGAACAGAGATGGGGACCAAAAAAAAAAGAACTCACCTACTAGAGGCAGAAGGGACAGATCAGAAAGGAGCTAAGCAAAGACGTACCAAAAGCAGGAATGCGAGGAGCAAACCGATTGCGGTCTGAACCCTTGAAAAACCTGCAAAAAAGTGATTCGTTTCCTGCCTACGCCCATACTACTTCCTGTGCAACCCACCCCCACCCCTTCCCACCCTGCTACCTGCCCCTTACTACCTAATTGGCTCACTACCCCCCTGCTACTGCACCCCCTTAAGATCCCTGACCCTAAAGGAAGAGAGGGAGAGAGTGAGCCTGGCCTGTGCCTGGCATTTATTACTTCTCGGGTCTAGGCTCCCCTCGCTTCCATTTGTAACCAATATTACAGTATGGAACACAATGCTGTAGATTTTTCCTCATTGTCTGGAGCATAACACTGAAATAAGTAATACAATTATTCAATTTGTATGCCATTTTCTGAAAGAGATGAATTGAATATGAAATGTAGAATTAACCTGAAGGAATGCAAACATTGAGAGCAGGTTGTCCTTTCCTGTGGAAGAAGAAATGATTGAAAACTACATGTGGAATTAAGACTCCATATAATTTTGTTGATTTAGATACAAGAAAGAATTATTATAAATGTAAAAATATTTATATTCCATGAAAAGACCTGAATAAACTGATTGATTCGCAGTTCAGTGACAGCATCATTTTGTATTTGCTTTTTAAAAATACATTATGCTAAGATATAGCTTTGAAATAAAATACAGCACTTTGGGAACCATCCAAAACATTATATTTCAAAGCAAAATGAAAATTTGTTTTAGAATATAATGTATATAAAATAAAAAGATACCAGAGTGAACCAAATTTTAGGTATTGCTAAAAACAAATATGCAGTAATTTTAACAAAGAAATTATAACAAGTGTTCAAGCCTTACATTATACACCTGCCTAGCAAACTGTAGCAAATAGACATTTATTTGCACAAATAATTTCTGCTGAAAGAAACAAAAAAGAGAGCGACATGGGGTAGGACGAATTAATGCAAATCATGTCTGAAGCCCCACCCCCTCAGATAAATCATATGTTTACTAAGGAAGGGGATGGAATATTCATAGTAACGATTGAAGAAGAAGGTGGTGAATTCCATAAAATCATTGCCTTGGTCTAGGTTCGAGAGATATGCAGATGCTCCCAGGATACGGGTAAAATTCTTGCGTCTTACAAGAATTCTGGGAGAGTCTGCATCCCTGCCCTAACTTCAATGCATTAAGCTGTAGTTCACGACACTGCAGAAAGCCAAGCAGTCACCAATCGAGACATGACAGGGTGCTGTTCCAGCATACTCAGGAACTGTTTAGTGACAGTCTATCTGGGGAAAGGAGTGCAAGGATACATTTGTCGAAAGTTGAGACCATGAATGTTTATATTACATTACATTTATATACATTACAGCAGACTTACAACTTTCTTGTGCAATGCCTGTATTGGGTATAGCTATATTATAATGTACTCTATAAGTCATAGAATATGTACTCTAGATATAATATTGCCACCATCTTTTACCAATCCATAATTGTTCAGTTTGAGAAAGAAAAGTTGTCACTAGTCCAATTCATTGTTGTACATCTGTGTTACCTGGCCTATAGATACAAGTGTTACAGAAATGTTATTGTCTGTTACAATTCAACTTGCACATGAAAGTTCATTTACTGCTCTGTTGATGCAAATGTTTACTGCAATGTTCTGGGGATGTATTCATATGTGGCAGGAAATCACTAGTAATTTAATCATTGTCATGTGTATTTTCCTACAGACGGTATCAAAGCCGGCCACACACAATTACTGTGGATTTGGGCTTAAAATTGTGTGTTGAAGTTAAACTTAAAAAATCATCAATAAAACGCTAGCTAAATAAAACGCTTGTCGAAAACGGAGAGAGGAAGTTTCTGATTGACAGACACCCTATCCATTCAGTATGTACCAGGTTTGGGTAAAGTTGAAGCGGAGGGGAGACAGCTGTCCACTCTACTGGGCACTTACTAGAACGATGATTGTTCCAGTGTATGGTAGCGATAATGGGGTTGTTTTCCCAAGGGCTACATTGGTAACATTTACACTAGAATAATCATTGTTCTAGTGAGTGGCTAGCTTAACTGATAACTGTTTCATGACATGTCTTATGGTTCACATCAAAGCTCGAAGTTGGGGTGTATATGGGGGTAAGCCATACCGGCACTTCTCCCACTGTTGTAATGGAAAAATCTCCATTGACTTCCATTATTTTCTCTGTTTCCATACCTCCACTTCTGAATGTCCATACCACCACTTCTAAATTTCCACTTCGACCACTGGTTCACATGATATCAATTAATGTCATTTGGTTATAATAAACTTGTGTTACTTATTGCTACCTTCTTATTAACAAAAATAATCTGCCTCATTTTTATGTGGAACCTGGTGGACTACCCACTAAGACAATAATAAATCTTTGCTGACAGACCAACCTGTCACACGGAAGTCGTCGAGAACCAATAAAGACATCTGCGGGAGAAAAAGTATTCACACCTCTATGTCACACACCAACACACCTATAAAAATTTGTCCATACATTCAGTTAATATTTGGAATATAAAATTAGTAGAAATCTTAGAAGCTTTATTCCTTGCCAAGTGTAATTTTTCAAAATTTTTACAAATATTTCATACAATTTTGACTGTTCTGTTTTAGTCTCCAGTGATAACAGGGTTATAATTGTACCACTGGAAGCAACTTAAATGTTCCTTACTGGGCCATAACGTGGTCGTGATAACAATAATCTTTTCCTAATGGTTATGAAAAAGAATAGATTCTTTAATATATGATGGGAAGATCTATGGCTTTTCACCAGGTTCACAATTAATGGGTCAGGATGGACAGGGTCAGGAGGAACAGCGGGACAGTCCCCCAAAAGCAGGACTGTCCCACTGAAAGCTTTTGGGAGGTATGCCCTGAGTTCTGAGAATGTACTGCTGTATGATCCTAACTTCTATTGTAGTGAGTAGAGGTCACTTACCAAAAACCTTACTGTGCAATCTCCATACTTCCCACCACGTGTACTTCATGGGTGGTTGCCCAACCTGCCAATGGATCTGTTGGCTTTGTATCATAATGCAAAAACATAACGACCACACAAGCACTCTCAAAATACAAGCATAATTACTAACATTGTCCAAAACATTATTTATCAAATCCTCTCAATTTGGTGCCTTATACATTCTATTAAGAAGCTTCTGTAGTACATTTAACTTAATTGATTAATAATATTTCATTAAGCAAAATATAAATACACTGACTTGACTGGAATATAGACTATGATAGCTTTAGCAAGNTAATCTCACAGCACACAATATGTTCCCGGTGCAGAAATAAATGATTATCATCTACATGGCACCACTTATTGCATCATCAAGTTGTCTGCCCATTGTCACCAAGCTCTACTACATTTCAGCTTTGTAAGTATCAGTATCAAGCAATAGTGGCAGAGCATATGGGCATGATTCATCGAGCTCCACTGCAGATCACAGACAGGTGGGTAGCTCATGCTCTTGCAAAGGAATTATTGTACGCAATTTGGGAGACTTCTGGGAGACTCAGGGAGAGCTGCCATAAGAGGTGTAACTTCAGATGTAATATATGTTCAGATGGGCCTAGTTGTTTTATCTATTAGCTGGATGTCAATGTGTAATTGTTTTCATCTTCATCCATGCACATATTTAATATTATTCTTAGCTACAATTTGAACCATTGTACTTTAAATCTAAGCAGCAGAGGAAACTGAAATAAATACATAAATAAATACATAAATAAACAAACAAATGAATAAATAAATAACTACATATTCAGCCAGATAACTCCTGCTACCAGCAGTATAAATGTCACTTTAATTTTTTTTTTGTTTCATTTGTTTGATGAGGAAATTGATTGATGATATTGAGGAAACATAAAAATAGCTTTGTGATGCAGCTTCACAGTGTTAATAGTCTTAAACGTGCAAATAGCAAAAAACTATTTATATACAATGTAATTAGACAATAAAATGTCAGAATACATGAAAGAATAGTGTTTGTATAGTGCTATTTCTAAATGTGAACGTGACATTCACAATAATAAAAAGTGTAATTATAAACATCTGTTAATTTGCCATTTGAAAAATCCTTCATATTCATTTTATATTCTATAAAAGTAATAATAATAAATCAAATGCAATCAGTCATTCTGAAGAACAGTAAGAACTAGTGTAAGTGTAATGTTCAGTATGGAAAGGCATAGTTTATGCACTCTCTTAAGGGTGAGCCTGACGCGTGGGTGGGAAGAAATATATGGGGGAGATTTGAGTATGTGAAAATCTCACTCTACTCTCTGGACAGAATATGGATTGAATTAAGACTTCAGAAAATGCCCCTGCCCCACTGCGGCCAAATCTCCCTTAAGCAATTGCATGGAGTCTGCTAGATGCACAGTAGGTGCCCTGCACTTCTCACCAGTGTCACTTCAGGTCACTTTTATTTCTCGTTGTTCGGGTGAGGAAGGGGGGGGGGTGCTACAGAAAGAGAAACTGAAGCTGTGACATCACCAGTCATTTCATAGTCAGCCTATGTGGGAGTAGACACAAGCAGTACAAGACCATCAGAGTGAGAAGAACCGCGGCCATCAATGTCTCTTATAATATCTGCATTTTTGATGGGGTTAACAAATAAATTCCTACTTTTTTCTGATGTATGCAAAACAGTTTAAAAAAGAAAACACATTGGAGACTGATAGATAACTATAAACAGCCTATTAGTTTATTTATTGCTAATACTGTGAAGAGGCTACTTATTAAATTTACGTTTATTTGTTAATTTTGCAATGCATCAATCATGCTAAAGAGGATACTCATCTGGGTAGAGGCTACAGATCAATGCTTGAAGCTGGCTGGTATACATCAGTATGGTATCCCGACACTTTTTTCGCACTAAGCTCCGTCCGCTTGTATAAGTCTCACCCCTCCAGACCTGTGGTTTTGGTAGATCCGCTTGTATGAAGACTGAATGTATAAGTCTTCCTCCTCCATACCCCCACTTACATTAAACGTCATATGTCACTGTGGTAAATGTGGATGACCAGTAACATGTGGCACTTGAATACTTTTGTATGCTTAGCAGAGAGTGAGAGCGATATTCACTCTTCTTAAGTGAATTCTTATGGATTCTTACTCTATTACATTTATAGGTGTAAGGTGATACATGTACAATAAAGGCACACAGCAGCATTATTAAATATGAGGGTGCCCAAGAAAGTTGCTGTACCACAGCCCA
>JABWIB010002002.1:8151-21818 GCA_016617825.1 Platyplectrum ornatum | reverse complement strand
ACATTCGTCAGCCATTACAATTCGTCATTACAATTCGTCACTTACTGAATACTATACATCACCAGTCATTGACGAATTTTCATCACTGACGATCGCTGACGAAAGAACTTTCAAAGAAGATTCGTCAGTTTACTNAATTCCCCCCCAGTACCGGTGTTTGAAAGTTAACAGGTTCTATAGTTAGAAACTTTAGACTCAATCCAGACCTATTAATGTTCTCTCACTTGAAATACTAAACTGCAGGAGAGGCAAGAATAAACTGTGAAAACAGATTAACATGGAAAGGCGAAAATTCCAAGCTCAACTGTAACTTAAAAATTACCCTAAACATAAATCTATTCAATTTGCTAGATGTTTGTGGAAAAGCAAAGTGTTTTACCTGCATGTAATAAAATAAATAAATACATTTCTTTCTTTCTTTCTTTCTTTCTTTCTTCTACACAAATTCCTGAGTGCCGCCCTGGGTGGGTTTGGCAGAGTCCCGGCTCTTGCTAGACTTCTGGGATAGTGTATGCTTGTATACTTTTTTCACGCTATTGCTAGCAATGAAGTACAGGCACAATTGCCACTAATTGACTCAGACAGTCAGTGGAAAGGGGACCAATCAAGTCACTTAAATAACTGATAGGGAGATTGTTTTGGTTATTTTTTTAACATTTTCCATATTGATTATTGATTATATGCCTTTGTAGCTTTTGTGATATTAATCAGAAATAGAAACATGGAAAGTTACAGAGGATAAATGCTAGTACAATAATGTTCCAAAAATGTTTCATTCATGCTATCTTATTATTGCTGTTTTTCAGTTTGGTGAGAGTACTTCCAATTTCTGGGTTTGTAACCTTAACCCCTGGTGCACCCTCTCTTTTGTCTGTTTTGCTATTCTATATTGTGTTTTGGCTACCCTCTTTCTTTATGCTATACCTTTCTACCTACCTAGTACCTGATACCTAGATGGATAAACACGTTTGAGCTACTGAATTTGTGTTCCAAGATTCTGGAGGTGGTAACAATCTCTTTGAACATTTGTTGCTACAAAAATAAGCCAGGAAATATTCAAATCCACTGCAAGGAAATGTCCTTCTAATTACCATGTGATGAAAACTCTGGTTTATAGTCACTGATAAAGTGAAGCAGATATTCTATCCAGATGCCACTATAAGTGGACCAGTTAGAGGCACTTACAGCTCGCTTTAACTTAGGTCTTCAACATAAAGATACAGATACAGTGGAGCGCTGCTGAATTTCACTACAAGTAGACCAGTGAGAGAGGTATCTGCCGAACGGCTACACTGTGCTGACTGTGGGATTTCTACAAATAAACAACACCAATTATTTAATCTATTGTAGTATAGTGGATATACGCATAATCGGTACTAGCACAGTAAATAAACAGGACATATAACTCAGACTGGATTAGACGAGTTTCTCTTTTTGATTTGTAATGGGAGTGGGGTAGATCTCCCCTGCTATGGCACGTCCTCTCTAAAGCCTTCTCCGTCCTCCTCCGTGGCGTCCTCTATATGGTGTCTCTGCGTCTTCCGGCTCCACGTGGGTTTCCACGCATAAGGGTTACTCGAGTTCTAATTCTGCAGATGATTCTTATGTTTTATGGGGATTCCTATTTATATGGTTGTTACTGTCCCTCTTGAGCAGTTCTTTACAAATCCTCGCTCCAACGGGAGAGATATAAAGGGAAAATAGGAGGGGTTAATGTGCAGACTGTTGAACACTTCTTTTGTTCAGTACAAAATTTTAAAAAGGGGTACTCACATTTAGTACCCTTTGACCATATAGGGTACGTGCTGTTGCTCCCTCATGGTTCTCTTTTTTCTTCTCTCCACCTCGACTCAGCTCCACTTCTTTTTTAATTTCAGTGAGAATGGGGTGAATCTCCTCTGCTAAACCACGTCTTCTCTGAAGCTCTCTCCTTCCTTCTCTATATGGTGTCCTCTATGCGGTGTCTCACCGTCTCCCAGCTCCACGTGGATTTACACACACACACGGATTGCTTCTCTTTGATTATAAACTCATTTTATTAAAAAATTATTCATAAAAGGTATTAAAATGTGGTACCCTATTATACCTATTAGCACCCCACTCTTAGCTGGTAGAAACACTCAAAGTGATAAAAAGGGGCCCAATGCACTATGAATGTGAATGGGGGGTACAAGGTATATGGGCACTGACACTTAATGTACCACTCAACCTGACGCGTTTCGACATAAAAAGTCTTTTTCAAAGGTAGGTGGTACTTCTTGTCTTGTCCATTTATATAGTCTCCCTCCTGTGTATGTTTGATCATGACGTCATCAGTCAGTGTCCGCAAACAAAGGTTACAACATATAACTATATTTCACATTTCTCACGCTCGCTTAAGTGTTGCAAAAATATATGGTGACATGTGATCTCATAAAAGCCTTAAAATGTTACAAAAATAAAATTAGAGNGCTGTTACGTGTTGTTTTCTACATGATTATTCTTCAATCGTTATGGATATTTCTTTGTATACATTGCTTAAAGTGACCGTGCTGCCTTAAAGTGACTGGAATCCATATCATTAAAGTGACCAGTTATTTCTCAATTATTTTGTTTTTTATTGTTTTTATTGTTTTTATTTAGGGGCGTGTACAGTTTTTTTCTTTTCCGTGTTTTGGTCACTCTGAACGTGCTCACATTTCCTGAATCTTAAAGTGATAGTGTGCTTGAAATTCCGTGCCTTAAAGTGACAGCGCAAATTAATTGCTGCATTTGTTCCCGAGGTCTTAGGAGACAAAAAAAAGTATAATGTTTGTTCGCCAATATCCATTAAGATATATAAATAGTAAAAAAGATTAAAAGGTTATGTTGCAAATTTAGTGGAGGGCTTTCAATTTCATATCCCGAGATTTAAAGGAACCATTTTAATTCAAATGCGGTGTTTAGACCATTCGGGTGCAATGTTTTATTCCTGAATATACATTGCATTTCTTTCTTGGCTAGTTCCACAGCATCATCCTTCTTTTTCCAATTTTCTTTCACCTTTTTAATGCCAATAATTCTAATAATGCCTTCTGTCCCTTGATGATGTTTTTCTTTGAAATGGTTAGTGGGTGGGTTAGGATCCCTTTTTTTATGCCTCTCAAGTGCTCTGCCCATCTCTCCTTGAGGGCTCTGGATGTTCTTCCTATGTATACTTTCCGACACGCACATTCGATCATATATATATGCAGTTCTTTGTATGGCATGTAATGAATTCCTCGATCTTCTGTGTTTTTCCCTCATTAATTGTGAATTCAGTTATTTTGTTCTGCTCCATTTTCACTGTTTTGCAAGTGGTACATAAGCCACATCTGTGGAAACCGGTCGTCTTGATGGTATTCAGGCTTCTGGGAGGTGATGTAATACTGCGGACCAACTTGTTCTTTATGTTCTCTGCTTTTCTGTATATGAACCTAGGGTGTTTTCCAATCCATTCTTTAAGGTCCTCATCTTTCTGGAGTATATTCCAGTACTTCTTAATGATACTCTCCATTCTTCTATAATTGGGGTCAAATCNTGATATAAACATGATCTCATTCNTATATTTCCCTCTTTTCTTCTCTTTTTCTTTAATCAAGTTGCCTCTCTTCTTTCTCTTTGATTTTCGGAACGCTTCTTCTATTGCTTCTTCTTTATAACCTTTTGTAAGGAATTGTTCTTTTAAGATCTTACTTTGTTCCACAAATGTTTCTTCTTTTGTACAATTTCTCCTAAGTCTTACAAATTAACTTAATGGAACTGATTTGGTCCAATTTGGATGATGGGCACTGTCATAAGGGATAAATGAGTTTGTGTCTGTAGGCTTCATGTATGTTTCCGTAGTTATTCCTTCTTCTAGACTCCCTTTTATTGTAAGGTCCAAAAAATGGACTGTATTTCCTCCTACTTCAAAGGTTAGATCCACTTCCATATCATTCTTGTTTATATCTTCAAAGAATTTTTTCAGGTTTTCCATTCCCTCTTTCCATATGAAAATGACGTCATCGATGTATCTTGCGAAAATGACAAGTCCAGTGGAGGATGATGGATGATTGTAAACATATTTTTTCTCCCATAGGGACATAAATATATTTGCATACAATGGGGCTACTTTCGTCCCCATCGCAGTCCCCGCTGTTTGTAAATAAAATTCCTGGTCGTACCAGAAATAATTATTGTTTAATATAAATTCCAAACCTTCTAAAATAAAATTCTTCTTCTCTTCACTATAGTTAAATTCTTCCATCAAATCTTTCACTGCCTCCAACCCCTCCTTGTGGTTGATGATTGTGTACAATGATTTAACGTCCGCCGTAACCAATATATAGTTCGGTTCCCACTGTATGTTTTGAAGTTTCCTGATCACGTGTCCCGTGTCTTTGAGGTATGCGGGAATTATCCCCATTAGGGGTTGTAAAAATTTGTCCAACATATGTGAGAGGTTGGCTGTGATTGAATTAACCCCCGCTACAATCGGTCTTCCGGNGGGGTTATTAGCATCCTTATGGATCTTGGGTAAAATATAGAAAGTTGGAGTTGTCGGGAAATCTATCTCCAAAAAATCCACCTGAGTTTTCGTTAAGGTCCCTTTCTTCAGATATTTCTGCAATAAGGAGTTTAGATTCTTTTTTATCTTCTTAATAGGATCTTCTTTTAATTTTCTGTATGTTGCATCTTCATTCAGTAATCGTCTACATTCTTCATGGTATTTAGTTTTATCCATTATGACAATGCCCCCTCCTTTATCGGAGGGCTTTATCACTATCATGTCATTCTTTTCCAATTTTTTCAAAGCCTCTTTCTCTTCCCTCGTGATGTTACTTCTTATTTTTTCTTTCTTATTTAATTTTTCCATATCCTTTTGTACTAGTTCCGAAAAGGTCTCTACCCAGTGGCCTTTGCAAAAATGGGGGAAAAAGTGGATTTTTTCTTAAA
This sequence comes from Platyplectrum ornatum, assembly GCA_016617825.1. Taxonomy (NCBI): domain Eukaryota; kingdom Metazoa; phylum Chordata; class Amphibia; order Anura; family Limnodynastidae; genus Platyplectrum; species Platyplectrum ornatum. Next base: position 16,883 of record JABWIB010002002.1, on the reverse strand, counting down.
GGGGTCCCCCTCCCTCTGTTCGGTAGTTATTGTTGTCCCTTCCTGTTGTTGTTCAGTTTTTTTCTTAAAGAATTTTTTTAAAGTTAATTTCCGTATGAACTTTTGTAAGTCAATATACGATTCAAATTCATCCGTCCTTTTTCCTACTGCATATTTTAACCCTTTTCCTAAGATCTTTCTCTCCTGTTCATCTAATGGATATTGGCTTAGGTTAAAAATTCTGACTTCTTCTATTTTTTTATTCTTTTTCGTTTTCTTTTTTTTTATTTGATTTTTATAATTATTTTTTTGTTTTAAGCCCCCCCGTTTACCCCTCTTCTTTCTTTTTGGGGGTGTTCCATTTTTTAGGGGGCTTGTCCTAAAAAAGGTTCCCTATGATCATGTTCTCTTCTCTATTCATGTTCCCTCCTATGTGTGTGGTGATATGTCCGGTCATCTTCATATCTCCTGTAGTCATTCTGTCGTCTATGATTCTTTTTCTCTGTGTAATATGTACGGTCCTCCTCGTATCTTCTATGTTCATCATATCGTCTATGATCTTTCGCATAGTACCCATTGGTTCTTCCTTTATGTCCACAATATTAATCATTTCTGTATCCCCTTCCTCCGTGGGATCTATCCCTTCCATATCTGTATGTATGTCCTCTTCGGGGTTATCTTCCCCTTGAGTCCCTCCTTCTATTATATGAATCCTCCCTTCTTCTTCCTTCTGATCTTACTCTGCCTCTTGAGCNGCCTCTTGATTTCTCCCTATTCCTGCTCTTCCTCCAACCATCAGTACTACTTGTCCTATGGGTTTTGATGGACTTTCTCCTCCTTTTTTCTCTCTTCCTTTTTCTCTCCTTCATTCTCACTCACAGAGGTTTTCCTTTTTTTCTCTTCCATTACTTTCTCTATTATATTGGATGGTTGTTTTTCTTTTTCTTTCATGTGGTCTCCCTTCCTTGTATCAGTTTGTTCATTCCTGGAATTCTTAGAGTTCCGTTTGTATTCTGTTTTCTCCTTACTTGAGGTACAGTGTTTCCTATACCTTNCTTTTCTCTTCATATTCCTCTAGTTCCGACAGTAGGGATTCCTCCAATTCCTGTAGCCTCTTCTTGAAAGCTTCCTCCCTCTGCTCTTTTCCTCTAATATATTGTGTACCTGTCTCATAATCCACTGTGTCCCGCTTGTATTTATTATATTTATTCTCCGTAATTTCCTGCTCATTCAACAAGAGGTTGTATTTAATTTGATGTTCTCGTTCTTTATATTCTGGGAGATTAGAAAAGGGAATTAGTAGTGTTTTTAATTCTTCTATATTTTCCCCTAGAATTTTTAGTTTCCTCTTTTTTTCTTCAGTGATTAATTTCCTTAAATTGAATGAACATGTATCCAAGATCTTGTACCAGTTTTTGACAAAATCTGCTGATTTAGAGTCCATTGTGCAATCTTTCTTAATTCTAAGGCCTCGTGGAATGATCCCACCAAATTTTGTTCTCTTTTTTCATAATGTACTCTAGTTTTTTCATTATGCCTTCCAGGTCTCCCTCCATGATGTTGTTATTACCCTGGAAAACACTTTCTGTTTTCATTGCTCAATCTGTCAAAAGGGTACTAAATGTGAGTACCCCTTTTAGAACATTTTATTCCACAAAAAGAAGTGGTTAACAGTCTGCACATTAATCCCTTCTTTCTTTCCTATATACTTTCCCCGTTGGAGTGAGGACCTATAAAAAACTACTCAAGGAGGACATAGACAATCAGATGAACAGTGTTCCTCTCAAAGAAATACAANAACCGAGTTTCTTTACCAGCCGCACTGCAGAACTTCTGTATTTACAGATGGGCAGCGAGTCAACCCTGCACAGCTTAAGAAGGGGCTGCAACCCACTAGAAGATNCTTCAGACGCTGGAAAAAACCAAGTATACTAAATGGCATTCCAACTAGACTTATTAGACTTGTGCTAGGAAACATCATCTACAGTATCTCCTGTAATACTGATTGCAATTAATTCAATTTACCTCCCCTGCAATTCAACATGGTTTTGCCCACTAGAGTGTAAGTCATGAGAATGTAAATTTGAATCATGCCCTAAAAGAGCATCACCCCTGCCTTACCAATACCCAACTAACCCAATACATGTCACATAAACACCTCTACTCCATCACTCATTACATATTCCTCGGCCAAATCAGCTTACTTACTTTTCCCCCTTTTAAAAAAGCTATATGTGCAGCTCTATATCCCTTTAAAGTTAAAACGGGTGCAAGTGTGCATCTGAGTAAAATCATGCTGAAAAATGGGGGGGGGGCGGTAAATTAATGAACAACACAATTTGAATTCTTCTGCTATTCAACACAGAACTTTTGTGTCTTGATGTTTTATCTGTAAATTTGAATCGATTGGACACTTCACATTAATTCTGTTTCACAGTTTTACATTCCCTGCAGTTTAACATGGCTTGGCTGAGGTGTATATTTATGTATCTGTGTTTATGTATCTGTTTTTCTATATACACTTAAACCATTCATCAGCTGCTTTGAATGGCTATTGGCTTTTGTATCAGCAAAATGGTTTACAGTCCTAAACAAAACTTCCACCATTCTTAGATCATGCTTATTCGTTTAGTTATATTAAGTGAACATTAAAGTGCAGTATTGAATGAACAAAAAGCAATCAAGACAAATAAAAGTAAAGCATTATTTGTGAAAGACAAGTTAAATCCATGTAAAAATTTAAGGACTACAAAAAAAGTTAAACTTCTAATTAATTCAATGTAATCAGTAAACAACCTGAAATCATATCTGACAGTACGTCTGACTCAAAGAATTCCATTGCAAGTTGTAGAATTTTATTATCTACAAATCAATAGCAAAGCTTCGCAACACTTGTACCATCAAACAATCAAGCAGTGATAACACTGTAATCAGTTACATTCACAAAGTGTGCATTATTGACTCCTAATAGCAAGAGCGTTATCTGACATTCACAGGACCCAGTCAATTGAAGAGGGCAGTGGTTGCAATCAATAGTTTTCTATCATTCAAATGCACCAAGAGCATACATTTATGTCAAATAATAAGGGAAGCCTATATAGTTTCATTGCACCCAAAAGAAATCTATGCAACTTTTCAATAAGGAATGAGAACAAACGTACACTATTAAGAATAATTCTCACTCTAGCATTTAGAAATGATTTACAAAATCACTATTACTTAGAAGACTAGGGTCACATTTATAAAAATGATTGCAAAGGACTAGGTGACCTGTAATACATGATCACATTCTCTTATTTTCTAGTGCACAGAAAATTAATGTGAATACCTGATATAGATTATTTATTTATAAAACAGCCACACAAATAATAGTACAGAAGTAATATATGGGTGCAGGTATGTCAACAGTAGCATATCAAACAGAATACAAAAAAGCAACCAGAGTGCAAACATCAGAAGCAGCATAAAGTAGGTCAACACCACATAATCTAGCTTAATCTAGGTTGCAGCTGGGAGAAGGGCCCAGACTCAGCAGAGATTGGTAGTCTGCCTTCCTTAAACTCCAGTACATATAGCTTCTAATCACCTCCAGAGAGATGAGCAAAAAATATTGTGGAGGCAGGGAGGTACCATATACATCTTTGAGAGATTTTGTATTGAGTTTCCCACACATTTAAACCGTGAGATCTGAAATGAATATCCTCTCCAATTCCTCCTCAGACAAGGGTGTGTGCAACTCTCAAGCAGCAACAAAGGGAGGGAGGGAAGAGTCTACAGCTGTTGGGAAAAGTTAGAGTCATCAAGCACATAAATGGGTTTGTAGCTGAAGCACATAACAAACTAGTGTGGGCCAAGATATCATTAAATGCTGAAAGTAATTTTATGTAGGTGCATTTACACATACTGTAGGTGCATTTACATATAGACTATGGAACATACAAACTCCACACTGCTTTTTTGTGTGTTTAGCCTTCAGGTGACTAGTCTAAGGTGTGGGGGATATAATTATAGAGAGACTTATAAAAGGCTATGGCTATGTCAGGAGTGTGTATAGCAGGGAGCCATATTTCAGCATGTGTATGTTTCCCCAGATGTTTGCCATTGACATAAAAATGACTTTTGCATTTATGTTTGTACCCATTTATGTTTGTCATTAAGGAGGTAGTTTAAAGCGAGCAAGGCCTGAGTGAGCTCCCTAAAAACCTAAGGGTCATGGATAAATTTATGGCTAATTGAAGTGTGTAGATCTTATTAAGTACATTTTCTCTCTGAGCCTCTTTCTGTTGCTTAAGACAAGATTCCAGCAAAATGGCCTTTCCCCAAAGGGGTATTGTTGTGGGCAATGTAGTCTGTAATTGCTAGGGCAAGTTGGGCGCAACATTATGCGTCCCGAAGTAGGAGGTCATTAAGTGTCCACATCAGTGGTGGGATTCAAATAAATCAACAACAGGTCCTATGCCCAACGGCTTCGCCCAAGCCCCGCCCTTACCCCACCCATGGCATGGCCTGACTCCACCCAAGTTCCGGCTCTTTTGATCAGTGATTGGGCCAAAATTGAATTTTTATTTAAAAAACTCAAGACTACTGAGATTNTGAAATACATAAATAAATGCATGTATAAGTATTTAAGAAGATAATAAAGCTAGTAATTGTGCGCTTGCCCAGTACTGCAGAGAGTCCCAGCTGTTACCTGGACACTGGGCAGAGATGAGTGCACATCCTTTGTGCAGCATAACTATGTTTAATAAGTGCAGCTGGCACTNAGCAACCGGTTCCGAGAACCGTTACCAACATTAGGAAGCGGTTCTGTAGATACAGTGAGAACCTGCTGAATCCCACCACTGGGAGAGGGATGAAGAGAGATAAATACGGCATGGTCAGGCCATATGTAAGTGGAAGACACTAGCAGGAGAGGGCAGTGGTCAACTAAGAAGGATTTTATCCTGGAGTATATCTGAGCTGGATGGGGATAAAAATGAAAGGTAAAGTCTTTGTCATTGGTGGTATTCATGGATCAACCCTACTCATCCAATTCTGAGAACATGTCATTTGTAAAACTGCCTAAAATGGAATGGCCAAGGGAAAAGTTGAGTGGAGGGAGGGGGGTTAAAAAAAAGCAAAATCTATACAGCAAAACCTCACATAAACTGTAGCTGTAGTAGAATATCTAATTGGCAAGAAGCTATTAGCTAAACATGCTAAACAACAACATTATGCGACTATCCGCAAACAAGTTAAGAGTAGCAGGCAGAAGGCACCCACACCAAAATCACACCCTACGCACACCCTACGTTGGAAGGGGCCTGACACAATTTATGGAGGGGGTGTCAAAAGCCACAATGAGGCCTTCTATACCAAAGACAATTTAAAGTGATAAAGAAATGTATAATAATTCTGGAAAAAAACATGACTGGGAGAACTAAGCATAGAACTGCCAGAGTGAATCAATGGAACCGACATCATTGTAACAAGTTAACAATCACTATGAGAACACAACTATGAGAACCTGTTGAGAAGTGTCAGTCCATAGAAAAGATGGCACTTATCTCGCAGTATTCAGGTAGTGCCAATGTCCTCATGCCTAGAAAACCGGTTTGTATTCCATAAGTGGATAAAGTGCCTACAGGAGGACAGAACATATGCTAACCCAAGCCTTATCCCTATCCCTAGTCCTAACTCCATATTGTGATTTGCAATATTTCCAATTTTTAATCTGCAACAATACTTCGATATAAGGATATGTATGGGCAAAATATTTAAATATACCATGACAGTAAAGCCAAACAACTCCCTACTGGTGTCAAGCCACCTAGCCTTGATGCCTGCAATGATACAAACACTTGTGTATTTGAAACCCTATATCTTTTTGCATGTCTTTAAACCCAAGAACAAACAACCTTTTTGGAAGCTGAAGCTTCAGGCCAGAGAAAGTCTTACAAATATTTTATAAAAAAGGGCAGATTATTTAGCCATACTTGTTAAGGGAACTCTAAATGAAGACTTGCATATATACAAGCTTTTGGNCACACTAAGGACACATCTGTATTGTAGCCACTCCCAAAAACTTTCAAAAACCAGGACCTACCTTAAGTGTAAAGCAGAATTCTAAATAGGTAAACTGATTAAGTGGGGACATCCACTTGCAAACCTGACTACCCAACTCATGTGTGATACTTATTTACAATATTGCACAGAAATACACACATGTTCAGCTGGTGCAATTTCACCAAAGGTCATAAAAGTGGGATCTTATTATCAGATGTAAGCAGGCAGTAAATATATTGTAGTGTCCAGTAGAATATATGTTTTTAGCACTGAATACTAGAGAGTTAAACAGGGTCTTTTAATTTAAAACTTAGTTTTGGCTGTGAAGAAGGGAACAATATTTGTAAAAGGTGAATTAATTCTCTTGATAAATAGACAAATCCTAAACCACCATGCAATATTAAAGTTAGTAACAGAGAGCAGAGTGTAATTTATTTTACTGCCACTGATGTTCTTCTGAAGCTTCATTCTTTTAATGCTTAGTTATTATTACTCTTATACAATGCTAAATTTCCCCAACTTAACTTTAACTTTTTGGATGGCAATAAAACAGGATTGTTCTTTTTCAGTGTTCAAGAATTGGGATTGGAAGGAGTCCTCTTAGGCTAAGTAGCAATGTTAAACATCTTAAAATAGCTAATAAAGTGCAGGGGCATTAGTTCTGGTGAGGGTTTGTACATAAGGAGAAATGTAGTGTTTGTTATAGAGATGAGCAGGTTCAGTTTCATGGAAGCTGAACCCACTTGAATTTATCATATCTGAATACCAAGCTGAGCTGGCTTGGTACTCTTTTGTTTGTTCAGATGCAGTGCTGGCACTGAATGTCAGTGACAGAACGTTGTATCGAATCATGCGAAGGTGACAAAGACACCAAGAGCATCGTGGAGGATGCCCAGGGCAAGAAGAAAAAAGGTGCCAACGAAGGAGAAGGAAGAAGTGACAGAAACGAGGGAGGAGACATCGTGGGAGTTGCAGACACAGTTGCTCTGTCTGCTAGAGACCTAGGGCCCTTCAAAAGAGTGCCTGGGCTTCTGNATGTCTGGTAAAAGTTATGGCGGAGGCTCCAGCGAAAGGCCCACAGGATCAGTGGAAAAAGCGACACTATTAAAGTATTAAAGGACGTCTATGGTGATACTTTATTGCTGTGTACGTGGAAACACTCTTCCTTTGCCTGAACACAGTTAGAGACAGTAATGGTTCCATAGTTCGCAAATGCGTTGCAGGAGCTGCTGCAAGAGGTACAGTCCCGGGATGAAGGAGTGTTGTGAAGGCCAGAACAGACATTACAGGACCAGTTCGTTATGAGTCTGTGTAATGTACCACTCCATCAGCTGCACAGCGGGTGACCAGATGCTAACTTTCCACTAAATCTTAACTAATTACATCACCCAGGACTGAGATGTTAACTATGGTTCCTACGATCGGAGAGTGCCATATAACGGAGGTTAGAATACCAGGTGTGAACCAACGCTGTCTTTTGGATACAGGGTCCCAGGTTCTGACCATGTCAGAGAAGTATTTAAGGAAGCACTTTACCCACCCTCAGGCCAGCAGGAACAAGACATGGTTCTTGTCCTAACAAGGTGGAAAATAAACTGCCTATTCTGTTGGTGGGAGTGGTATTGGTGGAAGTAGAGCTTTAATGACAAAAATTGTGGTGAAAAGGGATTATTACTATCCTCAAATATTGGAGGTTTGGGTTAAAAGATCTATACAACAAGGACTGTATGCACATGATATCAATGGCTTGTTAGGGAAGATCATCAAGGCAAGAGGTAATCCTACAGCTATAAGTTAGAGTCAAAACCCTGTGTAGTGTGAGAAAAGGGCAGGCCCCAGTCTGAGTGTTTAATCTGGAAGAGAGGGTTCAACAGATTTGCAGATGCAGATTTTGATAAAGTGGTCACAATGGATTGGGCACTGTGCTTGCTCAAGTACAGGATGGAAAGGAGAGGTGATTGCATTTGTCAGTCCAAGCCTGCCGGAAAAAGAGCGCAATCCGGGCAATTACAGTTCTTTTAAGGACCTTTATCTTCAGTGCTGCTCTGCCTCATCAAAAGACAATGCTGCAACTGCTTCTTCCAGTAGAAAAACTGTCATTCCTGTCAATCCAAACAAAAACAAACTCACATGTCTAACCAGTAGCCACAGTTTCGGCAACCCTCCAGGTCTAGGGTGGGGAGGGAAGGAGTACAATGAGCATGCTACTAAGAAAATGCTAATTCGGTTGGTGGACCAGATGTACCGTCTGTAAGTCTGGGAATTCCAACCGGCAAGCCTCTGGATAGCAGCCACAGGATCCCTTCTTGCCATTGCCACAGAGGCTGCACCAATCCTGAACGAGTGTGTCCCATAATGTGCAGGGGAAAGACCAAAAACAGTTAGACAACGCTGAAATACAATCAAGCCAGACCAAGCCAGACCAGGCAGGCAGAGGGCCGTATTGCGTGGAANAGAGATGAGCGGGTTCTGATTCTTGGAATCCAACCCACCCGAATTTTGGCACTCTCCCGCCCGTTCGCGAGCATCGCTGACGTTGAACGTCAGCGCCGCTGCATCGGATTCATGACGTCGGATCTTGCGAGAGATCCGGCGCCAATTTTTTTTCTTCCTGAGGACGCCGAGGACGCTGAGGACGCAGAGGACACTGAGGAAGCCGAGGACACATCTGAAAGGCAGGTAAGAAGGGGGACATGGGGGAAGGCTGG
>JABWIB010002001.1:26000-39186 GCA_016617825.1 Platyplectrum ornatum | reverse complement strand
ACTAGAGCTGTCTTTCAATGTGGTGACAGTCATTCTCTGTATAAAAATGTGTGGAGAGACAGCAAAGGACCTCAAGATTATGTTACAGTTTATTAGATTTTTTTTAAATAGTTTTTCTTACTAAACTGAACTGTGACCACTATATATATATATATATATATATATATATATATATATATATACCTACAATATCATATTGCACCATCATTGCTACTAGTTCTAACTCCCCCATTTTACCTGTCAGGCTTCTTGGATTTCCCGGCGGCATACACATACATTTTATTTCCTCCCTTTCCCTTTTATTTCCTCCCATTCTGTTTTATTTAGATATGATTTTTTTTTCCTAACTGGCTTAAACAAGGGTCCTTACTTCTAAACTAAGCTTCCCCATACCTGTACTCCACTACCCCTTGTTGCTCTCATTACCTATTCTATATTTTCTTTCTTGCCCCTTCCCCCAAATCCTAATTTAAAATCCCCTCCAACCATCTAACCATCCTTTTCCCGAGCACAGGTGCCCCTTCCTTATTTAGGTGCAACCCATTCTGACAATAAAGATGATTTTGACTGATAAATTAGCCCAGTGTTTTAAAAATTCAAAACCCTACTTTCTACACCAATCTCTTAGCCACATATTAACCTCCATAATCTCTCTCTGCCTTGCTGGAGTAGTGCATGGCATAGGCAGTGTTTCTGAGGATGCCCTTGCCTTAAGTTTGGGACCCAAGTTCCCTAGGCCTCTGGGCACCCTAGGCGAGACCTAGCACTGCAAACATTCCACCCCAGTCCGGGTCTAAACACAGGATTAAACACGTTGAGTGCCAGATATTGATAGAACATATTGGAAAGATGGAAAGTCTCTCTGAGGTCGGTGAATGGCAGAAACACTGGGTTAAGATCATTAAAAAATACACCGTTCTTTGTTGAGGCACAAAACTCAGTGTAGGAACATCCTGGGATTGTCATTTAAGGGGACAAAGGGAGGGTAGAGAGTACATGTCACAAGCACCAGCCCATAGGGTTAATGTAGCATCTATTGAAGTCGGGTAGACAAGAACCCCATTCCACGTGTTCGACCGATGCATGACTTTCAAGCAAGGCAGGATGTGTCACTGACTAGAGGGCAACTTCATCATAAAGCTATTTGATGGTCAGTCTTACCATGCAAGGAGTTGGAATCCAGGGTTTCTATGAGCACGGCAAAAATGAGAGGAGAAAGGGACGCTTGTATCGTCCCATTGGTAATACAAAAGGGAGTCGAGGAAATGCCATTGACTATTATCATAATCGATAGGGAGCAATATAATGTTATAATACCATGCATAAACCTCCCAGAGAAGCACATAGATCTTAGGATCCACTGAAAAAAATACCACAAAACCATCCCCCTTTTCTGCATCCAAAGCCATAAGCTATGCCAGAGTGTTACAGACTTGGATTGACCATATGTCTGGTATTATCCAGTCCCAGTATGAATCTTGTTTGATCTGGGTGAATAAGCATAGGAAAGAGTTGGTTTAATAGCAGAAATCTGCAAATCTATGGGACAATGATTTACACAGAGTGGTTTATGGCACATATGAGCTCCCAAGGAGGCAATTTCTAATTTAAATTCACATACTGCCTTTTTCAACTCCTGATGGAAAGTGATTTTAATCAAGATTGCAAGACTGGAGATTCAACTTGAATAGCATGATCCAACCCCATGTTGGTAATGGAAGGAGAGGATGTCACAAGCACCATGTCAGAGCTCAGAGCTATCCAATCACTGGCCGATGAAGATGAGGTAGATGAAGGTAATTTTGCTCTGGTGGTAGTTTTGCCCGACATTTCAGAATGACAAAACACTGTAAGTCAACGACTCAGGACAAAAATAGAATACTATCTGCAAAAACAGCTAACAAAGGTAATTTTCCAATGAAGGAGCAGTGTTCAATAGAGAAAAAAATGAGGAGTGCACAGTCCATAGCTCAAGAGAAGCCCAGGGGTTTCTGCGAGGACATCAAGGTGCCTCCAGTAACTGGGAGGTCATGAAACCTAGAATGGATGGATGCCCCGAGTTTAGGGAGTGTCACACCACAGGGTTAGAAACCGTAGTTCAGCAATCAAGCATGGACAGCAAGAAACACTAAGAGAAGTTGAAACTGGTGTCAGTGGTCCCCACAGCTATAGGAGGTAGCTTCTGGTGTACACAGTCCCAGGGGAGGCTAATGACTACACATAATGACTACATATAATGACTAAACACTTCATACCTCTCTCAGACACACTTTTCACATTCTGGACTGTTTAACCACATCACTTGTTTCCCATCACTCTCAAAAATCCTAAAATGCATCCTATGCATCCACTCTGCCTGAAAGAAAATGTCCTCCCTTCATGGATCTCTCAGACCATCATCTTGTCACCTGTAACCCTTCCCTTCCTTTGCCAAAGCCTATTAAAATGCTTCACACCCACAGAAATAGTAATGCTGCCAATATCACCCAACTTTCTCAATCTTTTCAACAGCTACTGTCTCCAATTTTTAACGTTCACTCTCCTGATCTGGCTGTATCTAACCTTAACCAAATTCTAATTTCTCATTTCTAACCAGGCTTCAAATCTCAAACGCCTCTTTCAGACATTTAACTTCATCATCTTGCATCCTCTAATGCAAAGTCCTCCAACCTACAGTATATCAGTGCCTAAGATCTTGGAAGGAATTTTAAGGAAAAGATTACCAAGATCAGCCAGGAATTGTCATTCCCCTCCTCCTCAACTAACATTCTCAAATGACAAGGAAGTATCTTTCTTCTCTTCATTTTGTTCTACATGTCCTCCTGATCCAGTACCCTCAAGCTAGTCGATGTCTATTACAACCCTAACTAGAATCTCTCTCTCTGCACTGGTACCTTCTCCTTCAAAGTATTGTCCCATTTCCCAACTTCCATGCCCCTCTGCTTGAGAGACTTGCGTACTCTCGCCTCACAGACTACCCAGTGAGTATTGAAATTGTAAATCCTACCTCGTAGAATGACCCCCAACCCTTTACTTACTATTTGTTTTGTCTTTTCCTTCCTTTTTTGTGTGTTGCTGGGTTTGTGCGCAGTTTTTACATATGTTTACATCTTACACTTAAAAAAAACAACAGAAAAGGTGAAAAAATGCACGCCAGTGACACACAACAATGTGCGCGCAGCACGATACCAAGTTGCAGGGCAAGAAAGAATTACCTTCGTGCTGCTATTTAAAATAGGTGGACAGTAAAGAACAGAAAAAATTACAGCCATGCTCAGGGAAAAAGCCGGATATGTTGAATTGTCTTAAAGCGAATTTGTGTGTGCTAGCCTGAACGTGTCCCAAAACTAGTTTACATATCATGGAACGCCCATTTTATCTCACACACAGAGGCGCTGAAGGAGGGCGTCAATGAACTGCGCCTACATTGCAGCCGACACACGCTGTCGATATGTTTCTCTGGATCAGCCCATAGGGCCAGATTCAGATTTACACTCTCATGACTTAAGCTAGGTACACACGGTAAGTAAATTGTTCCAATCGAAAGATTTTTTTTCAAGAGTGGGTAAAACCATGTTGAATTGCAGGGGGGGTAAAATGAATGTTAGTGTTTGCATGCAGGGAGAATACTTTATTGTTGCATGTTACACACAGATACTGACCAGCGTTACTGTTACACTGTTATTAGACTTGTGCTGATCTCATCTGTAATACTCTTTGTAATTAATTTAATTAGCCTCCCCTGCAATTCAACATGGTTTTGCTCTTGAAAAATCTTTCGATTGGAACAAATTTATCTTACCGTGTTTACAGCAAAACCATGTTATTAGACTTGTGCTAGGAAACAGCATCTCTCACCTGTAATACTGATTGGTTGCTATGGGCAACATCCCCACTTTTCAATGTCCCTGCTTAGTAAATTTATGTCTTTACCTAAATAGCTATTACAAGATTTTGACTCTTGTCAAAATGGGAAATGATTTTGTCTTAGGGGTGCCTTGAAAAATTATGGAGATGCTAAGGGTGGTTCGACTGAGAAAGTTTGGGAACCACTGGTATAAGACAAAAAATGGTGATATAATTAAATAAAGCATACTACGAAAATAATTAAGTGTGTTACTTAATTGTATATAAATCTAGCAACATCCACCCACACTACCACAGAATACATTTCCATCTTTAACAATATAATGCCTCCATCAACCGAACAGAGAATACATGGCATATAAGTTAGCAATTATTTCACAGAAATGGACAACAATTTCCTGGGACACATATCTTCTATATAATTTTAAATTCTCCTTAATTGTGTGGGTTTATGGCTACATTCGGGATCTGGAGCTATGTTTCACCCTCAGGAATCAGCAGGTAGTAGAGGACGCAGTTCCTCCTAGGGAGGTTGGCAATTCCTGGTCTACTGGACCAGGGGCCTTCCTCATTGGAGCTGGTCTCTGAACGAAGTTGAATTGGTGTTTCCTTACCGGGTATGCTTCCCAAGACGCCATCCACTCCTGCCTGTCATGTCAGAGTTTGGGGAGGCTGGCCTTGGAATCTTATGGAGAACTCAGGGTATAGGGAAGCCACTTGTCACATGCAACATCATTCTATACTGGCTGTTCTGCTGGGATCCGTTCTCTTTCCTACTGGCATGTCTGGGTCCCTTGGTCTAAGGGCCTTCACTTGGTATGGCGTGGTCTTCCTCAGCGCTGCCAGACAACACAGGGTCCTCCTACTGAGTGGTGGTTGTACAGGCTTGCTCATGGTCAGTCAAGGTACTTCCCCAACTTTTGTTTCTCTTGTTTTGCTTTTTAATGCTCTGAACCCTCTTGCACCAGACCTCCTGTAGTCCCGGGCCCCATCCCACAATAATACTACAATGTTCCGTAAACTGTTATTTGGTGCCCTTCCCCAGAATTATGATAAGTACTTAAGAATACTGCTGGCATTTTTTTGCCCCCTTACCCCCGAAGGTCTCATGTAACTAAATACCATCTCAGCCAGAGCACATATATATACTATAGAAGTGTATTAATGATTTCTACATTGCCCTGCTCCCCTGCCACTCTATGGACTTGTGAATGACATCACCTCTAGTATAAAGGGTTTGTGTTCTGGGTCCTTCTCAAAGGGCAGCAGAAGACAGAGCAAAGACCTTATGTAATATAGTATTAGTTTATCAATTTCTACACTGCTGAGCTCCATCTCCTGCTGTGCCCACCACCCTCTTGCACCCTGAATGGTGCCACCCTGTTCCTGTTTTAAGGTGCACTTTACACCCCCCTACATCACACTGTACCTCACATGGTAGCACACTATATGTCATACTTTACATTCTCAGCAACATCAGAAATGTATCTGTGGAGACCTCCTAAGGCTCTAAATATAAATGTGAAATGTAATGGTTTGTTCAGTAAGGTCTTGCTATTCTGTAATAACCTTCACGTGATTAATATCCAATGACGTAATGTCAATCCAATGACAGCATCTTAACTTAATAAAAGAAGGAAGTTTTCCAATCACTGGGCTTAAAAAAGCAGCACATGCATATGCATCCCATTGCTATTACGGATCTGTACCATCCTTTCCTCACTCTTTTAGAAGGCTGGGTTCCAAGTGCAGCACAATTGTAAGTCTGGTTCCAGGCCATCATTATCTTTTTTAACAAAACAGTCATACGTTTAAAAATCACTGGACCACAGTAGTCTGGTTTTTAGAGCCCACAAGTGATTTTTCCCTGAATCGCATCACAACTTTTAAGATGTTAATTGTCAAAAATTATGTTTACTTCAATAATGATTCAACCTGTAATACACAGTATTTTTAGTTCGAAAAAATGATATACGTCAGTGTTTCCAATTTTGTCATGCTCTTCCCGTAATCATTATGTGTTAGGATTGGGTCCTCCCTCTAACGTTTATAGTAAATTGTGCTCTTTCTCATAAAACCACAAAATCCATTTCTTATTCATCTTTACAGACTATTAACACCTGCCAATGTAACAATTTAGCAGGCAAAATACATGATTCAATTACACGCTCAATATTTTCTTACTGTAAACAGTGGAGTCACAGTGGGGAAAAATAAGTATTGACTTCAAAATGCAATATTTGGACAAGAAATTACAGCATGGAGCTTTCTACACTGAATGAATTATTCAGTAATTCGTGAAAACACACACACGTATATATATATATATATATATATATGTATAACATATATATTTTTGTATATTACAGTGTGATTTATGTACATACTTACTGTTATTTAATAGGTGCATAATGATAACACATAAATGACTTAGTAAAGTCACTGCTTACAATTACAGATCTTTAGGCACTCATGACTAAAGTTGGCCAGTCACTAGAACTAAAAATCTTCTAGTGTGTGGCCAGCTAACTGTATTCTCAACTGATCGACAATATTGTTTGTTTACAAAAAAGTAAAAATAAATAAATTAAAAAAAAGTCTTTTTTTATAGAAAATTACTTCTTATTAAGCCATTATCCTATAGTAGGCTCTTGATTTGTGATGTACTTAGCAAACCTAAAAATACAAGAAAAACACTATGAAGAACAGACAGACAGGCAGACAGATCGATCAACATAAAGACAGATAGATTAATCAAGACTGGAACTCTGAGTTAGGTTGTTGTAATGTTGTCATGCCTATTAATATAATATATATTGCATACCTATTAATATAATGTTTTTGTATACCTATTAATATAATGTGTTTTCTATACCTATATACCTATGTATTATTGCGTGAACATAAAGTGATTACAAATTATTAACATAGAATGTAAAATATATAAATGTGCATGCCTAATAATTAGATGTCGCGATACAAAGGAGACCAGACCTGCTGACCAGTGGACATGCCCAAAAAATTTACTAAGCAGAGAGATTGCAAAGTGGGGATGTTGCCCATATCAGAAACCAATCAGATTCAAACCTGTGACCTCAAATCTGATTGCTATGGGTAACATCTCCACTTTTCAATCTCCCTACAATCTCTCTTCTTAGTAAATTTAGGCCCAGGTGAAGCACTGCATGTTCATCTATTGTCTACATCATTTAAAAATGTCATGCACTGGGGTTAGAGCTAGTGTATTCATATTTGACACCAGTATTTTTCCTGTTTTGCCAGTACATTTTTTTTGTATGTTATAATGCAATTTGCAACATGATTTGATTTATATTTTTATGTTTCGAATCTTGCAATCGAATTGGGTAATTCTTTGCTAGTGGTGGGAGCTGAGAGAGCATGACCAGTGACCTATAGACAATATAACACTGCGTCCAGACAGGGTTTTACAGAATGGTCTGCAACTGGCAGAATTACAGCAGGGATTTAAACGAGAAATGCAAGAGCTGATCAGAGAGGGCTTACATGGCCTCAGACAGAAGTCAGAAGTCAGACAGAAGAGAGTCGGAAAGGAGATGTCAGAGAGGAGAGTGACTGTGATTGTTACTGGCAGCAGGATTCTGAATCTACATTACACAGGGGATCTGAGCCAGACCTAAATTGGGGCTCCATTTACTAAAAATATTGCTGGGGGCGATACTACATTTGTCCAGGCTCGCAGCACCTCACTGCGAGTCTGACAACATCGCCCCCTGCATTTACATAAACTTACTTGTCCCTCGATGAGCCGCGGTGTCCCTCAACGAGTCTCCAATATTTCTCCGGGTCCCGGCACATGCGCAGTATATCATTGCTGGGACTTAGGACATTTTTCATCTGTAAATGAGAAACACACCGATTTCATATGATAAAGTCCGAAATTGGACTTATCATATTAAATCGATGATTTTAGGGCTTAGTAAATGGAACCCTTAATGTCCAGTGGGTTAGTTTATCTCTGTTTTCTTTTGCAAAGCGCATGCCTAGAAAAAAACATACACACACATTTACAGCGATGATGGAAAGCCCCACCCATCAATAGCAGGTGCAGGATTTTGCTCTTCAGGGGTGGGGCATGAGGTATAATTTGCATAAATTTCCCGTCTGCTGGGAGAAAGAAGTTGAACGTGAGCAACTCTGATTAACGATTATCCAGCCTTGTAGTCAGGACACTCCAGCAACCATTGTGTTCAGAAGAGCATTTTGCGTGTTAAGCGCTTGTGTATAAACCAGATTTGCGCACCAATCCCATTTGATACGGGACCAGTGCGTAAATGTTAAGGTAGGATGCTGATGTCAAAAGTCCTGTGCGTGCGAGAAAAGTGGTCTGTGGATAGCTAATGTGTGTTTGCTTTAATGATAGTGAAAGGAGTCTCAGTTATAGTTACCTTGGAATTTTTGGTATAAGGCATAAGAAGAACACTGAATACTTCATAGTATTTTAGTGTCCCTAAACAGCAAATGTGGTCCTCTTATTGTATATGAATAACAGGTCACATGTCTTTGCCACAAGTTATTTAACCCTAGTTCAGATGATTATGCCACATTTAATTCATCCATCATGGCACAATGACTAATATCCCCAGAACTTGCTTTGCTCTTCTTCAATGCAAGGGGATATTTCTCTATGTGCATTTTGGATCAGCTCCTATGTATATACTGGAAGTCAGCAAAAATGTCTAGTGCTTTTAAACACTGAATGAAATATTCTCTTATCATTTCCTAACAGGCAGACAGTAAGACTGTATGTATTCTGTCACTGCTTTTGTCTGTTAGAAAAAAAAAATAAAAAATGATCTATACCTTTAAGTGCCACCAGTGCTGAGTGTGTGAGCTGTACAGTAGTAGTGTGCAGTGTAACGTGCATTTCCCACTTTCCCCCACCGTCTGCTGCTGCTGCATCCTCAGGACTTCTGCATTCATTGCTGCATTCCTACACAGAGCCTTTCTCAGCTCCTATCCACACCTAGGGCATGGTGTTCTGTGCTTTTCCTCATACAGATCCAGAGCAGAACCAGCACATCTGGAAGGGGCATTCAGATCACTGCATCCAGGCAGCTGCATTCTGACGAAAACTTTCATAAAGTCCTTTTCCTGTGGATCCAGGGATTGCAGATATCATGAGCGGCAGCTGCTCCAGGAGATGTAGGCATGGTCTCTTCCATTGTTTCCAGACCCTTTATAAGCTCCTGACAGGTACCCTGCATAAAGGTAAGACCCGGTGGCACAGTGTAAGATCTGGCTGGACTGCTGCAATCCTGCTGTGGTGACAGGTCTCTCAGTATTTATTCTGCTCAGGTGTATAGGGCTGTTAGACATACTGTAGTACTATAGCTCTGTGCTTCTTACTACTGATCAGTCTGTATTATGAAACATTGTTGCACTCAGAACTTTTGCTTGTGTTGCTGACATTGTGGTAGCTTAGATGGATGTTTAAGGTTAACGATGAATTTACTGCTGTGTCTATTTAATTGCATGTTACAGATACTGTGATATTCATTTTATCACTCAGCAGGAGAAGGCACATTGTTACATTCTTTCTGCTAATTGTCGTGTAGCATCTTAATAGTACATTACTGCCGTCATATTCCTCATTCTGAGTGTATTTTAAAATGGACTATATGGTATCTGATTTCCACAGTGACTATGTTACTGTACAGAAATACAGCATATGCATATTGTATTTGACAATCAATGTGACATGGTTTTATATTCATCTTGATGCATACATCATTTAAATACACATTCATTATTTAAGCTATGTTAATTCATCTTATTCTTTTAGTGTTTTAATGAATATCCAGTGTCATTATTTGAAACGCAGTATATTCTGTTCTTTTTTGAGAAATTATGGAATGACTGCTAATGTATAGTTTGTGGGAAATGATTCATTGACGTATGACTGCTGTAAAAACATTAGACCTTGGACCTAGTGGTACTTTAAATGTTTTTACTTAAGTTATTGTGGCTGATGCAGAGTTAGGAGCTCCTGGTGCAAACTCATTTCATTTTATTATTCGCCTACGGGGACAGTCAAAGCACTCACTGAGCAGTTTCATTTGAAACCATAATTTAGAGTTGCAGTTGTAAATGTTAACTCTGGATTCTCTCTCTATCTTGCAGTCCAGTGTGAACAAAAATGTTCCTGCATTTATTTTGTTCATGTGCTTTCTGGTTTTGCTACTTTTTATTACTTCTGAATCAGTACTTTTAATGTATTTATTTATATATTTGTTCAATGAGTTGATTCATTTCATTACATTTACATGTTATGCCACTGTGTAATGCATTTAAATACAAATATACTCACATAGTATCCCAAATATGTGTTATGCTGATACACTGAATCAATGTGAGTGCTTTACATAGAGAGCTGCAATTTGTGAATCTGGATTGTGTTAGGATTGCATATCACTCACAATATCCCCCTGTAGGAAAAGGACAGTTGGAAGCTGTCAGCTGCTGTCAAGTTATTTATAAACAGTTTCATGCACACAGTATTGCTTTAAAGAATATGGCAGCTGCTGACTATTATATTTACTAAGCGGTGAGATTGCAGTGAGATTGAAAAGTTAGGATGTTGCCCATAGCAACCAATCAGATTTGAGTTCACATTCTGCAGTGTGTGAAATGAAACTGAGAGACTGAATCTGATTGGTTGCTATGGGCAACATCCCCACTTTCCAATCTCACTGCAATCTCACCGCTTTGTAAATAGACCCCCTAGGTATATTACTCCTGTCTGTTGTATCCTCCATGCATCCCAATGGCTTTTCTATCTGTAATCTATTGACCTGCATTAGGTTTTTTGTAATGCTACATTTTTCACCTGTGCCCCTCCTGGTATTGGAACACTATGAAAGTCTATATGTTTGGTGCAATGATTTCACTTAAAATGATGTTTTACACATGTTCAGCCAGTTATTTTCTTTCATTGAAACTTAGGGGGCTTTGTGACATAAATTGTTGAAAACAATAATGAAACAGTAATAAAGTTACGTCGTTTGCTTGTTATCTTGTGAACCTTGTGGTATTGGTGCTGGCATTTGGCCTTTTGATCAGTTTTTATAGACTAATCTTTATTAATTCTGTAGATGTTTACAATGTGAATTAAAATGTATCTACCTCCTGTCACCTTCATGATCGTGATGCTCTCTTTACCCAGGTCTGGTCCCCGTGGTTATCTACTCTCCCCCAACATGCTTAGTTGGCTCCCCCTTACTGTGCATGCATAGGCCATAACCCCCCCCCCCCATTCCCCACTGCGGCAACCCTCTTACCCCTTACCCCTCACTGAGGATTCCTCCTCGTCTCTCTGATACGTTATCGGTGCAGTCCTCCCCCCACTGCCCCAACCCCTATTGTTATATTGTTATGTTGATTTCATCTTGTTGTCCGTGTTATGCTTTATGTCTGCTGTTTTGGTCCTACTTGCGGCGTGGCTATGTTCGCTGGACGACTTGTTCTTTCAATAAATTCAAGTTAAATAAAATGTATCTACCGTTATTAAAAGTGCACACACATATTTATGTCATGTTATAAATAATAATGTTTTTTTGCATATAAAACATTGATGCATTTTAAACCTTCATTGCTTATAGATGTTCCTGTGAAGCTGTTTAGGGCATATTATTATTTTAATCAGTATGGCTGCACTACAAGATCTTCTCTAGAATCAATCATTAAGTTCACTTGGGAGGTTGCTGAAACAGGACTAGGCTTTGATAGTAGGAGTCAGCAGTGGTGACAAGGTTCTTTACACAGTAGACCAGCAGTACGTCCTTACACAGTGATACAAGCTCATTTCAGTATAACCTTATCACCAAACATATACTTACAGTTACAAGTACTAACCTAGGAATTAAAGAGGTAAGTCTTGTATCACAAAGCATATATTTCCTGTTGAAATACCTCTTTCCCTATGTGCTGCCAATGATCAATATGTCACAGATTGTTGACCAAGGATCACAGCTAATAATAGGTTAAACTGTGCATATCATGGTATTTGTAATTTAGATAGAAGGGATGAAATCTTGTGATGATGTGGAAGAGCACAAATTGTGATTTGAATGGAAAAGCGAATGCAGTTTTTGTAAGTTTAGAAACCAAAAAGCACGATCTTATATTACATTAACATTATTACATATTACATTAACTGCTAAACAGTTATATAGGGTGGTTCAGAAATAGGGTTAGGATATATTATTTGTTTCTGTTTCATATAGAAGTATCAGCATTAGTGTTATGGGAAGACCATATCTGCTCAATATCCATATAGGGCAATATCCATATAGGGCAATGAATACATAGAGCTTTTCTGTAGGTGTGCCTCTTATTCTGTTTAAACAAACATATTAATAACAACAAATAATTCGACCTGTAAAAATGTAAAACTGTAGCAACCAAAATGGGGTCATAGACCTATTTATGGACTGTGTGGTAAATTAGGCAGAATCACATGACGGGAAACATGCCTCTATAACATATAGCTTGCTGTGCTTGGTGAAAAGACCACAGAGGATCTCACCCTTAACCTTGCGACATTGGAAAAGAATGGCTATAATAAATGTTACAACCCGAAGGCTGACATGATGCTTAGTAACGTTATTATTGTTTTCTGGTGTATGTGGTGTTATATAACTTATTACATTTTAGTTTGATCTTCAGCACAGCTATTGACTTTTTGCGTATATCAGTGGTACATGTACTTATACTTTAATTTTTTGTCCCTAGATGCTTGAATTTTAACTATTTTAATTTTAGTCCTTATATATACGTATAACATATTGAATTTGTGACACTATGCCATCAGTGTGTTTTCATGATAGTCCCTTATCTCTTATTAAGTTGAATGAGTATTGATTTTTCTTTTCACACAAACACGAAGGTGCTGGAATTTTTCACTGCTTTTAAAATAAAACAGATATCATTGTTAGCAATAGATAGTAATAGTGGCAATGAATTGTGTTAAATACAACTGTATTTTTACCTTGATAATGTATATACTGCATTTATATTCTTAGCACTTACATTGTCCTGCAAATTTACCCCTTTGTATCAATCCCCAATATCCTATAGAATGTAAGCTTGAGAGCAGGGCCCTCTTCCCCACCCATTCTGTCTGTTACCACCCAGTCATGTCTTATTGCTTGTTAAATTGTAAAGCGCTACGTAATCTGATGGCGCTATATAAAAACCTGTTAATAAATAAATAAATAAATAAATTATTGATAATCAGAGACAGAATACAAATATACCGTGTTTCCCCGATAATTAGACC
>JABWIB010002001.1:5600-25290 GCA_016617825.1 Platyplectrum ornatum | reverse complement strand
TTTTTTCAATGCAGATAACATTACATTAATCAGAAATACATTCTATACATGTAGTAAATGTAGTAAATGACTATACAAGCTGCAAACACCTAGTTTGAATGAAATATCTACATATATAGAGGCCTATTTCCAGCAGCCATCATTCCAGAGTTCTAATGGTACATTGGGCCAGATTCAGATCTTTAGGCGCTCTTGACTAAAGCTGGGCATACACTATGCAATAAATTGTTCCAATAGACCAGCTTTTTTCTTTTTTGCACACAGATACTGACCAGCGTTACTGTTACACTGTTATTAGACATGGCCTATCAAACAATCATCTCTCACCTGTAATACTGATTGCAACTATTTACATTTAAATCCCCTGCCATTTAACATGGTTTTGCCCACTCTTGACTAAAGCTGGTCGTACACTATAAAATAAATTGTTCCAATCTAAAGATTTTTTCAAGAGTGGGAAAAACCATATTGCAGGTGAGACAAATGAAATTAATTGCAATCAGTATTACAAGCTATAGATAATGTTTCCAATACAAGTATAATAACAGTGTAACAGTAACACTGGTCAGTATCTGTGTGCAAAATGCAAAAATAAAAAAATAAAGTACTGTATTCTACCTGCATGCAAACACTAACATTCATTTAACACCCCCTGCAATTCAACGTGGTGTTACCCACTCTTGACTAAAGCTGGTTGATTGGTACAATTTATTGCATAGTGTATGGCCAGCTTAAGCCATGAGTAGCTAAAGATCTGAGACTGGCCAATAAAAGGAAAAGATTAATATGACCAAAAGAACAGACAGTGAACAGAGGAAGACTGGGAAAAAAGTGTTATGGACAGACAAAGAAGTCATCAGATCTCAGCCCCATTGAGATCTGCACTGCTTCCCTCAATTATTGCACAATATCACAGTGCATGTATCGCAACGTTCAGGCATTGTGTAGAGGTGGCCATGGCAACTGCAGTGTGGCGCTAACATGACCTAAGGTGTCTTATACAATGCAGAAGCCACAGAGGACAGAGCATCACAAGAGAGCTTAGGTAAGGATCATTTAGGAGAGGTAAGGGGACTGGCAGTGGGGGGAATAAAAATACTGGGGGCATACAAGGGGAAGGATAAAATACAAGGGGGATAATAAATAGTACTGGGGGCATACAGGGCGGAATAAATGTACATAGGGCATACAGGGAGTGTTAAAACATACACAGACACAGACAGACTGAGTACTGGGCAAAGCAGGGGGTAATAGATTTCTGGGGCGTACAGATGAGAAATAATACAGGGGAAAATAGGGGGACTGGGGACATACAAAGGAAAACAGTAGGTCCGTGCCACCATGAGTTACCACACCAGGTGACAGTGACACCAACCCTAGTGACGCCACTGTATGCACTGTACACTGAATGGGTAGTTACCTTGCCCAATATAATACTTAGATTTGTTATAGACCTAGTATGTACATCAAAGAATTGTCATAAATCATCTACAGACCTATATGAAGATAAAACCACAATGTAGGGGAGGGGCTTTAGAACGGGGACACAGTATATCAATCAGGTGTACTGTAGTCTAATAAAACCTGTAATAGTCATCATCATGCTGCAAGTCAACCTTATAAATAAACAGAAGAACTACAAAACACATTCCTGTGGGGGTATCAGATAAGCAACTGCACACAAGATATTGAAATGCAGGACTATGCGCTATGAACTATGTTCTCCCCATGGGATTTCTCCAAATGCTCCTGTTGTCATAGAATTTCCTACCATGTTGTAGGGAGCATATACCTCTCATGTCACCAATAGCTCAAAAGCTCAAAATAGTATTCATTAATAATAAAACTAAGGCACCTACCTTAGCTTAGTTGGTTGATTACTCTGCAAGACTAATTGTATGGAGGCCTTATATACAGTGGTTTAGGGAAGGTTAGAAACCAAATTAGCAGCCTCCAGGTTCAAGGTTAAATTTTAGCTGAGTTAAGTTGGATCTCCGCTGTATCCTGCTCCCATGTAGGTGAGGGGAGGCTACGCCTCATGCACTCAAAGGAGTTGCAATTGCAGAACCCAATCTTAAAATTATGCAATATTCCCATTTTATAAAGTCTGTATAGTCGTAAGGGCTGAAACGATTTGCATTCCTCAAAATCTCATACTTTAATTTCTACACTAACCTGATCATTTTCTTTGACTGCTTTTATTGACATTTTACAGTTTCCCTGCAGCACTACCCCTTACTAGATGCTCTTTACTTTGCACACCGTAAACTTCAGACACTGTTATAGGTAAAGTGTCAGGGCAGTTTTTGAGATACTGAAAAAACGTCGTCTGGCACCAACAATCATTCCCTCTGTCACTTAGCTTATGTTTCAATCTTGTGCTTGACTGGAAAACAACTGAATCTCTTGGCTATATCTGCATGCATTTGTGCATTGATTTGCTCTCACATGATTTGCTGATAGCATATATTTGTTGCAAGGAATGCAGAAAAGCAACATAAATTGTCCATGGGTCGTTCTTCTGGATTAGCAAAAGAACTGCAGGTAAAACAAAAATCTCTCCCCTCTCATTTCAAATGAGACAGAAAGAAGTGTACAAAGTTATGTATAAGGTTGGCATATATAACTTGGAGTTTTTTGCTTATCCTTAAGAATGAGTCAGGGCCAATGTATATTGCTTTTGGTATTCAACATAAAATCTGTTTCTCTTGTGGGGACACTGTGACAATGGGGTATAGTAGGTGGTCCTGGCGTCAGGGGCACTTTAATCTGAAAGTAGTAGAATAACATTTCTACCTCTACTTTGGCCCTCACAGGGAAACATTGTCATTATTTGTTCATAACAAAGTCCTGAATAGAGGGTATACAGAGGTAAAACCAGAAACAGCAAAATAATTACCCAGCAGCCATTTTCTATAATGTCATTGGGGGGCAGTGGGAAAGTGTAAAAACTATATCTACACATAAACTTTTGCACCCACATTGATGACAGCCCTACTCAAATGAACTGGCCGACCGACCTAACCAACCCAAGTTACCAACAAGCAAGATCAGCTCAAAGAAATAGGTTATCTTGCAAAATGGTATGGTCCACACTATACTGAAGAGCATGGACCTCATTCAAAGCAGCAAGGACACATAAGAGGATTGGTAACAAAAGAAAAATTGTGGCGATAGAACATTAAAGAGCACTTAAAATAAATTGAAAATGATTTCCTCTGTGAGAGGCATTGCAATGATGGAGATATCCCTCCAACAATTATAAAGTTCAGAAAGACCTCTTTAAAACTGTAAAAGGTTCCATTACTTCACTTTATGTTTTTTTCTTCATATGCTAATTGTAAGTGCAATCCAGAGTAATGCAGCCCAAGTTATGCTGAATAATATGAAAATGTAACCAGCTAACATTTCCTTATATCATACAACACAGCATTTAGTAGACCCAATCTGTCATAAAGGTGAATGGGAAAAACAAATTAACAGTCATGTTAGATAATGTTTTACTGGAAAAAAACTTAGGGGTATATTTACTAAGCGGCAAGATTGCAGTGATATTGAGAGGTGGGGATGTTGCAACCAATCAGATTCTAGTTTACATTTTCCAGTTTGTAAAATTAAGCTGAGAGCTTGAATCTGATCTGGTTGCTATGGGCAACATCTCCACTTTTCAATCTCACTACAATATCGCCGCTTAGTAAATATACCCCCTAGTCATAAAAACAATAGTCTTAGGACTATTACCTCATAGTTCTTGTCCTATTCACTGAATAGAATTGTTCCAAAACAACTGGATCCATTTTAATGGAAGTGTGCGAAAACGTATGGTATACTGGGAATTTTTTTTAGGTGTTAAAGGTTTTTTAAATAGGTACATTACAAGTAGGGCCGGTGCTACGTCTCGCCTACAGTGCCCAGAGACCTAACACCTAAAAAGAGTGTCCAGTAAGCCACACCCCCAGGAGCCACCTTGCATGGCGTGAGAGCACGGAGGCTGAGGAGGTCGTGGAGGACGAGAGGAGGAAGTCCTCTTATTATTGCCGCCTGCCCTGCCGATCTTAACTTTTCTACATTTTTTTTTTTTGAACTGTGCCGCCCATCTGCTCGCTCGCCCGGCCCCAGCCTGAAATCGTCTAATGATTACAAGTCACCATTACAAGTCATATATATTTGACAAGGACTGTTATGTTTATTTGAGGTTCTCCTCCCCTAATGACTCATTCACTTTAAAAGCAATTTGTTATGCTAATTAGTAAATGTTACAAAACAGGAACAGCTTTATCAACACAAACTTGCATTTTCTCCCTAATTGTTAATGACTCAATTCTTTTATTGTTTAATTACAACACACTGAGCACATTTATAATTTAGTTTTATAGTATAGAAAAAATATTTAAAGTAATGCCTACGAATGATAATGTTCTTTTTTAAATCACATTAATCTTTGCATTATTTTTTTTTTTGTTATAAGTAATTCCATATTGCTAGACTAAGTCTAGTGGCTAGATTTACTTTGCCACAATTTTTCATTTATTAATTAAAATAAATTTTGTACTCCAAACTGTTTTACTAGCAGAGTGTGCCATTAAATAAGAGCTGATTAGAAAAACAAGTCTTCCAAGTAGACGGGTTAGTACATCTTATGATAGATTATTACAGGTTTACCCTACTTATTAAATAAAACTAGGTACCTATTTTGATACATATACTACATTATAATTTTGAGTGTTTGTGGTTACTGATTTAGTATAGAGCTGTACAGGACTAGATAATAATTATTAATACAGACAGCCTAAGCTTTTTCCTTTCTACATCTTAATAATTTGTCCATTGTGTTATATGTGGGTTTTAAAAATTTGTCTTTTTAACCTATTTCTGATAAAGTTTTATATTTTATTCACATTTTTGGTGTCTTTGGGCCTATGGACCAGATCCAGACTTACGTACTACTGAACTTACAAGCAAGTGGGCTAAATCATGTTGAATTGCAGGGCAGGTAAATTACATTAGTTACAAAAAGTATAAGAGGTGAGAGATTATGAACCTGATTCTGACTAAAGCATCCGCCTGCATCTGCTTAAGTAGGAGGCGTATGGGCGGGGCTTAGCACCATATCGCCACCTTACAATCCCCACCTCGAGCCCTGGTTAGGAATATGGGGAAAGTACACTCTTATCTTATTTTAAAACAAACAGCTACTCCTGTAGCACATACATTGCAAGGGGGCGCTGTGTATAGGTCACTGGAACAGATTGTGGGTACCCAGCCAATAGATATTCTATATATATATTCTATATATATCATTGGCTTCTGTGTGTGTTTGAATCATAAAAAATGTGTTCCCACATCAAATTATACTTAAATGGCATCAAAATTGTTAACAAAAAGTCTGGTTTCCTGCTCAGTAGTTATGTTTCCATTATCATGCGTGTGAGTGTTATGATAACCTTTTCCAAGTTCCTGCTTTTATCCGTCTTTGTCTAATGTATTTGTGACTACTGGGACGCACACTGTATTTGAAATATTTAATCCAATCTTTCATTCTGGTTTGAGTAATATGAGAAATCTTTGAACTGACAATTAAGTTTATTGAAACAATGTACAATTATGAAGCATCTTTCCCGGTAGAGTAATATTCAGGGCATAACGCGCAACTGAGGATAAAAATAACTCAATAATTGAACTCCATTTATCTTATGTTCTTTATATTTACATTCAGTATATTAAAATGAATATTCTATAGAATTATGGTTTAATGGAAAATGTGTGAACGTATGCTTCAGCAGTATATAGCACATAAAAGGATTAGTTGCTTTTGTACCTCATTGTGAATTGCTGAGCACAATTCATTTGCAGACAAGACTTATCCCATCAATAACTATCTACTTGTATCTGTGAGTCAGCTCAATTCCCCATTTCACGAAACAAGAATTTGTTGTGCACATCAAGTACTTAAATTAGATGCTACAGATGCCCGTTTTCTGCTCTACCTTTTTATTGTTTAAACATAGATATGATCATGAAATTTGGTTAAATTCAGTATTAAGGAGTTTAAGGCCCAACCTGGATAACAAAACAATGCACCAGCCCACACTGCACTCTATTATAACCTGTTATAAAATGATCCCATAAACCTCTGATGGACATCCAAATAGACCATAAGCAGAAAGATGATTGGGAATCATTGCACTGAAGATTCTCTGTGGCGCAGCTATGATGAAAATGTAGAATGAAGGGGAAATAACCCTGAATGGGGTTAAACCCCAAGGTTGTGTATTCAGCCTACATAAGTAAAAGGAGGGGTGGAGCTTAATATTGGGCGACAGGGGCCAGCCAATAGGGAAAATGATTGGTGTAAACATGCAATCGGCGCGGGACTTGAACGCAATTGGCGTTACTGTGTAAGAGTAACACAGGTGTGCGTAATCGGCGCAATTTCGGGGCCACGGCCGGCGGGACTCTGAGAATTAGTATTGATAATAACAATATGTAACAATATACATATTGTTATCTATAATAACAATATGTAATACGCACTGCCTTTTATTCACCACCTATGAGTTGTGTTGTAACCTGTTTTTTAATTTGTTAAGACTAATAAAGCTGCCATTTATTCTGCCAGAAAGCATGTGTCTGGTCAAGTTATTCTTAGATAAGTTGTGATAGATATGAATAAGGGTTAATGTAAAGGATGAAAACATCAACCGATTGGGAGTTTGCTGAGATATCATGTTTTGCTGTATGAACAAAATGCAAATGTAT
Organism: Platyplectrum ornatum; assembly: GCA_016617825.1. Lineage (NCBI taxonomy): Eukaryota > Metazoa > Chordata > Amphibia > Anura > Limnodynastidae > Platyplectrum > Platyplectrum ornatum. The sequence continues at coordinate 18,531 of JABWIB010002001.1, read as the reverse complement.
TTCTTTGAAAGTCTAACGCCGGACGTATTACCCCTGCAGACGTTGTTAAATGTAAGAAATAAATATTACTAAAATGACTGAAAATACAGTGCAAGTACAATCCCTAATAACAGAGACCTTACAGCATCATGGAGAGGACATTCCAAACACAGACATGGAATAAACTTGTCACTACAGTACATTAATAGGAAAACTTAAGTACGCGCACATGCTTGTTGCCTATGTGTAGCTAGCAATGCTGTGCCAAGTGCATAAAACTTGCTATCTTCATAATGCCTCATGATATATTGCGCTGTATGTTTCTTCTATTTTCTCCCAATATACTGTATTTACTATATAATTTAATTTACAGCAGGGAGCTTTTATATATAAGCATTAAAAAAAAGTGGAGCTGCAAAAACAAGCTTCTTAAACGGCAGGAATCTACATTAGGCAACAGTGCAATAATAACTGACTTTGTGGTGAAATTCTATTTATATTCCTCCTTAATATATAATAGGGGAGAAGAGGTGTGTGGTCTTTCCTGCCGCTCCTACACCCTTAAGGTAGGGTTCTCGTGTTCATAAATCCCATGCGTTCAAGGGGAAGGAGGTGACTAAAGGCACAGATGTGTATGAATGGACTATGAGCAAGTGATTATTAGTTATTATTGTTACCCTGCTTTTCTCCTGACACCAGCGTGCATGCGTAATGTGGTCTTGTGGATTTCCCATACAATGTGGTATCCATCCTCTGGCACAGTCCTTCCCGCCACCTGCCTAAATTATGCTAGGTGGGTGGTGGTGGTGGTGGGTGTGTGGGGGGGTTATATTTAAATTTAAATGCAGTATGGACAGGGTTTGCAGTGGTCCCATGGGTCTGCATGAGAGCGGAGTTCCCACATAAACCTGGCTGGATACCATAGATACCATATCTAAAGAACCTCAGGTAACTTCTGTTAATACATAGCGTATTGTTAAAGGGTTAACGTTTAGAAGTCAGTGACAACATTTATTTGGTTTTTATATGTTTTGTAAGTCACGATTCAGTTTGATTATGTCATTTATATTGTGGGTCAGGATTTAACATTTAAGAATCACAACATTTAACAGACTTTTCTATGGGTCATTTCACTTTCTTCGATAATTCAATTTACAGATTCCAACAATGCTTTAGATCCAATTATATTTAGGTATCATATTACTCATTCGTTGAAATGAGAATGTAGAATTGAGAGTGTGGAAATGTGGCACGCCATGTCATCAGAAGCTAGGGATTTGATAATGTGTATGCAATTTCACGTAATGCTTTTAAATTAATTTAGATACTATATTAAATAATTAATTGCTTCCCTCTGTCTATATATTCCCATCTCCATTAGCCCACACCAACCTATAGCAATACCCATCATCCATTATTGCAAAATCCCATCCAACCGACAACCCACTACTACCTAAAATTACAGCAATAGCTCACACCATTTCCCAATATTACAGCAACAGCCCATAACACCCTTCCTTAATATTGTAATACCTCACACTGTTTTTGCATGTTATAGAAATACACAATACCTCCCAACATTTATAAACTGAAAATGGAATAAATAAGTCTACCGTTTGTCTTTTCCCGTTGCTCTACATACCCTTCTCTTTCTTTCCCCCCTTCCCCACTTCCCTTGTTTAGATTTTTGACTTTATAGCTACTAACTTGTTACAATTGTACAATTGTACCTCTGTCAAGCCATGTTTCTCAAAGGTGCCATGTCACTGTTGTATTGTACATGTTTGATTTGACGCTTATTTGCTCTGGTGACCCTGTTTCTGGTACAGTATTTTGTATTTTCTTTGTATTTTCTTTCTTCTGTATAAAATTCAATAAAACGTATTTAAAAAAAATAAAAAAAATAAGTCTACCGGGCTCTTCCCACATCCCACCCCAACTCTGCCCACACCACGCCTCCTTTGCCTCCGCAATCAGGGAAAATTTTTACTTTTAATAAAAAAAAAACCTCAATACCTACACGTTTGTCCACTTAATTATGTGATAGTTTTGTTTTTACTGGTTGTATGTCCTTTAACAAATATATTTATGCTCCTGGAAATTATAAGCTGTAAAACCTTCCTACTACTCAAGGAGTAGTCTACACTGTGATATTAGTTATATACACTAAGGAAATGGACAGCTGTACTAATTTTGGTTGTTTTGTAAATTAAAAGCACCTTCTGCCAGAAATACAGTTTTACCTATTAATTACTATTATTATTCATTCTAAATAGTTTTATATACTATTATCAAAGTTTTTTTCTAAAATATTTGCACTTTTTTGTACTGTATATCATTTGCATAGAACAGGGGTAGGCAAACTACGTCTCTCCAGGTGTTGTCAAACTACAATTTTTTTTTATTTTTTTTTTATTTTGTCTCTATGTTATATGTTTGTTTTTAACCAATTGCTTGTTTGATATATTGTGATTATTTTTTAGAGGCTAGTAATAAATGCTGCTTTTTTATGGAAGGCGGCAATTGTGTGTGGACCACATACACAATAGCATTATACAACTTTTGTGTTTCTATACACTTGCTATTTGTAATGAATAGGATTTAATTGAGATGCAATTGAGACATATATCATTATGAACATCTGCGGTCTTATACACTAATATATATATATATATTTTTTTTTTTTTGTGTTTGTGATTTGGCTCTGTTTGGTGGTCAATAGAATTGAATTTTATTGGTCAGATATATGACCCTATATTGACTTATTGAGTGCACACACAATAAGATACCTTTTCTTGTTTAGTCATGGTTTTCATGACTATATAGTCTTTCTGCTGTATTTATTTGGTATCAGTGTGATAGCACCACACCTGAAATTGTCACAGAGTCTCTTGTTGGCTGTGCGGTTTTCTTGCTCCTCTTTTTTCCTTTTTCTGAAACTACAATTCCCAGCATGCTTTAACTGCATAGACACAGATGATACCTGACAAAGAATTCTGGGACTTGGCCTTGTAGTTTGTCAACACTTGGAGTGCCACAGTTTGCCTGTGCCTGGCATAGATTACAGATAACTATAATGCTCAACTGTGAATGGTATTAGCAGTTACATATTAATGATAGTCTAGTCTATGATAACTTATTATGTTTGTGGTGACTGCATTATGCAGATTCATCTATGTATGGGAAGAGACCACTACCCCCATACATAGGGGAATCTACATAGGGAACTCTACCTTAAGTTTGTAAGTCATGAAGCAATATCCACTGACCCTGAAAAGGTGGAAGCAGTAGCCAAATGGCCCCCAACCAACTTAGTTAATGCAATTAAAGTCTAACTTGGATTGCTGCAATTTTTATAAGAGATAATTTATTTGGGTTTCCCAAGGCTTGCCAAACCAAGGACTTCACTTGACAATGTCAAGATGACCAAGATGGTCTGTGAAGCACAGACTTCATAGTACTGAAAAGAGCAATTCTCTACAGGGAAACCACTCGGCAGGATGGAATAAAGCAGTTGGTGTTGCCAAAGATTCATAGAAGCATGGTCTTGAAAGTTTTACACAGTGATCATGGACAATATGGGTATTTAGAAGTCACACAGGCCTAAATTTACTAAACTAGGCAATTGGAAAAGGGATGTTGACTATAACAATCAGATTCAAGCTCACAGAGCATTATTGTAAAAGCTGTGAGAACTGTGTATTAAGATAAACTTTGCCGACTCTATGCGTGCTGGCTTCCATAGGTGGACACCATCTTAGAGAGCTCCTCTGCCGTGCACCTCATGATTATTGGGCTGCTAGATCCTTTATTGCGCCTTGGAGGGACAGTGAACAATAGAGGATAGCGTAAGAGAAGGTGTCTTCCTCAAAATCCAACTCCCTGTCAGCTTTTGTCGCCGGAGGCCTCTACCCTAGAGAAAGGGTGCAAGATGCCTCCATTTTCACCTACTCCGGCATCCATGCTGCTGATCGCAGAGTCTGCTGTTTTGTCTGTGTTTGGGAGACATTATGGTCCCTTCCTGTAGGAGTCCCTTTCTGGCAGGCCTGGGAAATTAAAATGGCCCTGGTAAAAATTTTGTGGGCAGTACCAAATAAAATGTAGGCAGGGCCAAACATAAAATAGGCAGTAAATAAAAAAAATTAGGCTAATCCACAATACTTGTGGAATTGGGATGCTAATCGTTCTAGTGTGTGGCCAGCTTAAGGACTTGATTCAGAGTTTTTTGTGTGCATACTGCACCAGTATCTGTGCTCTTCAGACTTGCAGAAACATGTAGCTCTGAATAGCACGCAGTTGCTTTTATGAATGAAAGCAGCACTGATGCACTCATAGTGATTTTATATATTTTTTCCCCTCTTTTCTAGAACACACTCATTATTGTATTTTATTATTGTGTTTTTTAGGCTATATTTCATTTAGAACTTTTAGGTTGCGTGACATCTTTAGGTTTCCCCATAAAGTTTCCCCATACAGGCTAGGGCCTATATTTACTGAGCAAGGAGAAAAGTGGGGATGTTGCCCATAGCAACCAATCAGATTCAAGCTCTCAGTTTAATTATACGTACTGGAGAATATGAGGTTGGATCTGATTAGTTGCTGAGGGCAACATCCACACTTTTCAGTCTGCCTGTTTAGTAATTTTAATAAATTGCCAAATGACTGAGGGCCGTTGCCCCACCACAGCACCCTCTTCTGTTCCACTGAGACAATAATTTGACACAATAAAACACTGAGACATGAAATGAACTTAAAAATAGGGCACAGTTTATTGATTAAACCAAATTGGGCCAAATTGTAATTGCTACTTTTTAGTTCAAGGGCTGAAGAAACCTGCTGGCTATAGGAGAAGTGGAGATCAGAGGTTAAACATGTGAACCTTACTTACCTAAAGAACTTAAACTATAACAAGCGCCCTGGGTGGTAACTTAAACTTCTAATACTAATGCACACAAATAATGAACATCCATTCACAATGGTATGCCCAACAGTTGGTCCAAGCCTCAAGGACTAACTACCCAATAACACCTAAGGGTCCGTTCTAATTAACTCAATACTACCATAACATTGGCTCCAATTGCGCCAAACTGTTCTTTGACCTCCACTGCTACCGCCAACTGTGCCCCATCAGGAGGAGGAAAAAACTGGTTAATTAGAGAGAGACAGAGAAAAGAGGAAAGAAGGGGAGGGAAGGGTGGGTGAGCTGGTTCTGCAAGAGAAGAGGGGCTCATCTTCATGAGCACCTTTATAACATCTTGGGAACACTGCACTCCGTCTGTTCCCGACCCTCACAAGCCCACATTTGTTAGACCACCACATCACTATAATGGAGGGAGGAAGTGAAGGAGGACAGTCCCAGTCTGGCATTTATTCTTGCTCAGAACAATGGGTCCTTGCCTTCATTAATAATCTCTCTAGTCTAGTGTGTAGCCAGTTTTAGGACTGAATCCAGACCTCCTGTGTCTATGCAACGTTGGAACTCATCTGTTTCCTATTTTCCATGCAGGCATCCCCTCTCACAGGCAAAGGAGTTATGATAACCAAATCATACCTTAACATTTCCACACCTCCTGGTCAGAGTTTCACTATCTGTCTGGTACTATAATTACCAACAAATCTAGCAGTAATATAGAAATGGAAGTCCTGTAGCTCTTGAAGAATGCAAACTTCCATTCCTGTATTAATATTGTACGTGCTGATAATTATGAAATGAGACAGAAAGGGAAACACTGTCCAGTAGGTGGAGGTACAGGGTCTAATAATCATATATTATACACTACAAATATTGTCCCCTCTGGGCTATAATCATTTAAGTGACTGTTAACCCCCTGATCTATGTAATCATGTAGCTTGGGAGTTTAGTAACATCTGTGTGTGTTATAGGATGCTTTCTGCATAATACTCAATAATTCCTGGGAGAGAGGACTGGCTTAGAAGCCAGTATTGGCGTGCAGAGGCAGTACTGGCATCTAAGTTAGCAGTGTCGGACTGGGGTACCCTGGGCCCACCAGAAGAAATCACTCTTGGGGCCTGTCCTCNGTTATAAAGAAATAATTCTAGACAATCATAGTAAACTGTGGACCAGATCCAGAGTTCGGGCGCAGCGCACGCGCAGATTGTGCATGGTTGCGCTGTGCGCCTTATGCAGACTTGCGTTTTTTCATCAATTAGTGCAACTCTGAATTGGGCGCAAAGCGTGTAAATCGCGCGCAAATCGTGCGCAACTCGCGCGCAACTCGTGCGCAACTCGCGCGCAAATAGCGCATCAAAGCAACGCAATGCGCAAGCATCGGCTCCCCGCAGTTTGTTTCTTGGACCAAAAAAATATTTTAGTTTATGGAACATAAATAAAATCAAATTATAAAATGAGGATGTTGTAGGACTGTTGTCATTTTATTATCATTTGCTATTAAAAAAGAGTCACTGAGAATGATTTTACAGTCCGATAGAATTCATAGCGGAAATCTTTAATTGCAACAAATGTAGCGGAGACACAACAAAGATGCCGCACTGCACTAACCCAAAGTGCACAGGACAGGGATCGCTTCATGCTACTGTTTCCAATAGGCTGAGACTAGTAGCAAAGTATAGCAAATATACCAGTTGCACCATCCCTAGCCTGGCGCAGGAAAAAAGCCGCAGAGCGCAATGCGCTGAGCTCGGCACACCCCCTGAAACGCCCCAAATCTCATTAAAATATTCTGGCACGCCTATTTTTCCGTGTTCAAACACACGCAGGCTCTAGGGCACGCAACTGCTAATCTGCGCCTCATTAGCGGGCGATTCAGAGTTGGCGCAGATTTTTCACGCGTGCGCAATGCGAAAAAACGCAACCATTCAGCCTCAATGCGCAACTCTGGATCTGGTCCCGTATGTACATTATTGCACAATATAAAACACAATCCTTCCTGTCCCTTACCCATCCTCACTAGAACACTGATACCAGCAGTTCAGTGTGTGATAAGGGGTTATAATATATAATGGGGTGAGTGATGTGTGATAAGGGGTTATTATATATAATGGGGTGTGAGATGTGTGACTGGGGGTTATTATATATAATGGGGTGTGAGATGTGTGACTGGGGGTTATTATATATAATGGGAATCAGTGATATGTGATAAGTGGTTATTGTGTGCTGGTCTTGGGGCCCACCGGAGGATCCTCCGGTCCTCTGATGGGCCAGTCCGACGCTGTAAGTTAGTACTGGCACACAGCAGCAACAGAGGGAATACACACTGTGTCTGTCTTATTCCCGCTGCTGCTGCTGAAACCAGTGACAATAATAAGGAGTCATGGCGCCGGCGCTGGGCCCTCGCTCTGTCAGGGCCCAGGACAGTAGTCCCAGCTGCCTCCCCTGGTGGCGGACCTGCATAGAGATATCAGAACTTGAGCTACTAGTTGGAATACATATGATTTGTGGTGTCTTTTCTATATGTTTGATTGGATTATCATTAACAGCACTACATGGTATTTCTTAGTAATTAAACGACTCACATTTATACTTGTTTTCTTCTTTCCATAATGTTTAAATAAAGCACGATATATCTTGTCACTATGGCTTGTATCTGCCACATTTACTAAACTTGTATGTAGATGAAATCAGGGGCGATGTACCTGAATCTTATTAGCAGCAGGTAAGATTCAGCAATGTGATATGCGACTGTGGGAGTGTGCATCATATCATCGCACTCGTATCATCTCCTGGTGTATGGTCGGCATTAGTGTTTTATCACAACTTATCTATCTGCACTTAATATGTTGATTTTTGCTGCACAATATGGCTTTTTTATTGTAATCCTGCATAAATCATTCAATATAAGTATTGCTGAACTGGGTAGCTGCATTACTTTGGCATAACATATTTCAGTCTTATAACTTCTGCCAGCATAGTATAATGATATTATGAAAATACAGACCTTTATTTCTCTGTGGAAAATACAAGTGTTTTCCAATGTACATGCTGCATTGCCTTGGGTATGTTTATGAAACATGAAAATGCTCCTTACTTTCATCAATTAACAGCAGCTGTTTATTTATGCAGCAGAATATTAAGTAATATTAAATATTAACACGTAGCTGTATGACTCCACAGATGATCTAAATGTTAACTTTACTTACATTTACATTTTATAATGTATATACTTTATTAAAGTTATATTATGAGAGCACTCCTTTGTTCCATCAATTAGCAAACTGCTGGACTTCATTAAGTGATTCATAAAGGTACCATATGTGGCTGCTGTTAGATAAAAATAAAAAAACAAACCTGAAAGTCCTTTCAGTCCTTTTCAGCCACACTAAACAAAACAAATAAAGAAATGGTATAAAGCTGGCCACACACCATTCGGCCCGTGTATGGCCCGTGTATGGTATTTAAAAAAATACCCTAAAAAAAAGAAATAAATTAAATTTAAATAAACTCACCAGTCAGATGTCTTCGCTGGGCACCGCAGCGGTGCCCAGCACCTTCTCCTGTGCTGCGGCGTCTCTCTCCTGCACGGAGAGGACGCTGTATGTACGTGACGGGGTCACGCATATACAGCGTCCTCTCCGTGCAGGAAAGAGGCGCCGCCGCACAGGAGAAGGTGCTGGGCACCGCTGCGGTGCCCAGCAAAAACATCTGACTGGTGAGTTTATTTTAATTTAATTTATTTCTTTTTTTTAGGGTATTTTTTTTAAATCCCCATAGGGCAACATGGGAACGACATCGTTCCCGTGGATGGCCTGGATGTCCGTTCCCGTTTGTCGCTGGCGATTATCCACGGGAACGAAGTCGTTCCCGTGTGTGGCCAGCTTAAGATAAGTTCACATCAGAAAAGCAAAAACAAAAAACAAAAAGTGTAACCACACTCAAATATGTAAAGAAAATATATGTCTTATGCTGAGCATCCACTAGAACATTATTGTGCCGATTCACTGTAACAATATCGTTCTAGTGGTGCTAGTTGCTGGTGATGGGACAGGAGAGGAAGTAATTCATAATAGAACTTCCTCTAGAGGAGAGGAAGCGCCAGGGAGCAGCCAGGCACCTCTCCAGTGCCTGCCATGGCTGCCCTAAAGCTGGTGAAAGGTAAGGATGTTTTTTTTTTCAATCAGATAGATAACCATATCATTCCCTGGCCTTTTGTTTTGGGATTTTTTTAAGCTGCCCACAAAAATGATCTAGGCCAAAATTTACTAAACTGATGGATTGGAAAAAGTGGGGATGTTGCCCATAGCAACCAATCAGATTCAAGCTCTCAGTTTCATTTGATATACTATTTTTACAGATTATGAGCTTGGATCTAATAGGTTGCTATGGGTAACATCACCACTTTTTCAATCACGCAGTTTTTAAGTACATTTAGGCCTAGACGATTTTTTGCCCAAATTCACAAAAATTGGCCAGCTTTAGTGTGCTGTGTAGTGAAACTTGGTCCTTGTGCTGAAGGTTTACAAGAAAATGCTACTATGTTTCTGTGTTCAGGGCCGGATTAAAGACTACTTGAAGGGACCATTGCAGTGAGTACGACCAGTGTTGTGTGAGGTGAATGTCTCACATTCATCCTCATGCATTTAAATGGGTAGCCTGGAATATGTGGGCCTTTTATTTGTGGGCCTTTACTGTTAATCTGGCCCTGTCTGTGTTTTATGTATCCAAAGTAAAGGTAAAAAATAAAGGTCCTTTATGATGTTCTCATGGAGTTTTTGGAGTTAGATATTGCTGGTACAAGGGAAAGTTAGGTGTCAATAGAGCTAGTCATAGTTTTTTTTTTATTATTCTGACAGGCGATACCTATTAATCTCATTTCTTTGTCTTCACATTATTAAGCTTGATGTTACCAGGTTTTGTCGGTTATGTTATACAGTATGCACAACTCACAACAACTAGGTATATGTAAATCATGTATCCCTTTGAAGCTCAGCCTAATTCCAAGGACCCCATTTATTAAACTGTAACATTAAAAATTCATATATGCACTAAATATGTGGGTGATACAGTGATCTTGACTTATGTAGAAAATGATTTATGACTGACCTGGTTTATATATGTGCGAGTTATTCTCAAAAAGGTTCAGACTTTTTTGTTCATATGATAACTAATGAATATATTTCTATTTATATGCTTAGTTAATCTTACAGAGTAATAAATATAATGTTTCCTTTTATTTAGCCTGTCATGGTGACACCTGCATGTCATATGAAGGAGATTTGTCTTGTCCCACCAACAGGATTTACAGATTATTTACAGATTATTATACATGAAGATGATGAGTACTACTAAGTACTACTATAGCAAATCAGTTGCTTAAGGAGTGGAAGGTGTGTATAAGTCATTGCCGGGCCAGTACCGACTCGGCTGTTCCAAGATGTTCCATGTCTACTGTTCCGAGCAAGGCCACCCTCCACCCCACCCCCCAGCAAGGGCCCGACGCCCTATACTAGTGTGCAGGTGCCCAGGTGACCGTGGTGGCAGCCCTGTTCTGATAGGCCTGGGCTTAAATTTTCTAAGCAGGGAGATTGCAGGGATATTGAAAAGTGGGGATGTTGCCCATAGCAACCAATGAGATTCAAGCTCTCCTTCTCCAGTATGTAAAATTAAACTAAGATCTTGAAACTGATTGGTTAATATGGGCAACATCACCACTTTTCAATATCCCCTGCTTAGAAAATTTAGGCCTCGGAGTCAAGTGCAGCAGACATTCCAAACAATGTCATGAAGGACATTTTGAGTAATGTGTAAAAACATTTACACTCTGTATTTTAACAGGAATAACAAAGTTTGCCTAAAGTGGGGACAGTTTTACTGCATCAACAGTGTCAAGATCATGAATATAATATTACAGGCAAGCCTTAAAATAGAAAATATGTGTGTGCTATGTGTTATATGAGATATTAACTAAGCACTTAAAAGCATTTCAAAATGACATTTAATATTTAAAAACTTTAATTAACATTAGTTGATATGATGTCAAATCTTATACTTGGGGAGTTGCTCAAACTCTGACACAGCATGTATGGAATAAATCAAGTGCTAATGCAGATGCTTGAAGGAGAGGACAAGCTGAAATTGAGATTTAAATGATAGCATATGACATTAGAAATGAAGTCATTATGGGTTTCACAGTAACAATTATTATTGCTGATAGATGGGCAAGCAGTGTGAATTGTAGGCAGCATTTGCAAAAAAAAAAGGATATGTTAAAATGATTATACTTGCAAATGTTAATCTCTTGTGAACAAACCTCTGACATTTAATAATTAAAAAATATTCCACGAATAGTGTGCTGACACAATACACAAGTGATAATTACCAAATCACAATTAGAGACACATAAAAACAATCATTATGCAGCATACATAGTCACATAGGGGCTGATTCAATCACCCTTGGCGCGATGATTTCTGCCTTACGCTATTTGCCTAAGACAGGAAAGCTCGCGTTTTTTAAATTCAAATGCCAACTATACAGTAGCTCCACTCACTCACAGACAATTTAACATAAAAACATTTTATTCAATATTATGTTTATATCTAAACAGCACTATAAAGAGCAATAATTAAACAAGCATAAGTGGTGAATTTTGTGCCGGTATTTAAATAATAAAAAACTGCAACTTAAATAATACTATTTGGTTAATTAACCAGCCAATTAGTATTTACCTTCTTTACAATTATCTATTACTATGGTACTGTACTGTAGTACTGTTTTTATAATGTAATCTCCAAACCATTAATACACCCAGCATATATTACAATATGTGATATACCCTTGCCCCCTTTATACTTAATATGTACTTTATATAGTGCAACATTCCCAGTCCAACACTACTGTATATTAGACACACTATATTAAGTACATATTGGGTATATTTGTATATTTTGAAGGAACATACAATACTGATAGATCAGACCTCTGATTTACTTTATACAATGTGCCAGCTTTTAATACTTAATATAACCTGCATACATACCTCCCAACATATACGGTCCGGGTCGCGGGACACATAAGCCCCACTCCCGGCACACCTTCGACTCTGCCCCGACACACCCTGACTCCTCCCCCTTCCCGTCCAAGCCTCACCCCTTTTTGATGCTGTGATTCGCGACATCATAGAAAAAACAAAGTTTGTACCCTTAGCGGGACAAACTGGGAAGCGGGAGGGACAGCGGGACAGTCCCCCAAAAGCGGGAGACAGTTGGGAGGTATGTCCGCATATAATACAGAAACATTAAGGGGGGTTTTTGGACAACCAGAAACCCCGTCTGCATTTCCCTATGTAAGTGGCCCACATATAATTGACCAACACACAAAACACCCACACATCACTGGTCCCTCCAATGGGCCTTTTATGTAATTCAGACACAGGCCCATGTTAATCCGGCTCTGAGCACAGCAACAATTATATATCTAGTAAAACAAGAATACGGGACTTATTTAGACTTTGCAATTTAAAAATAGTAGTGCTGTAGTCTGGTAAATTAAATGTTAGTATTCTTTTCTATGACTGTTTTGACTGCTGTATGTATACTGGGTTTTTCTGGGGAGGATTTGTTTTTTTACCAAATTTTGTCGTTTACAAATACAGTATAAATCCTTATATGAGCGAACTGAAACTGTCAGTGACTCAAAGTAGAATACTACTCTTACAATGTTATTGTCAACTGGTGGGCTCAATCTACCAGACCCATCTTGAGTCCTAATGGCATAGAGTCTAGCAGTTTCCTTGTGACAACAACACCTGTGTCTTTCAGGTTAAACAGTCAGTGCTTTTCAAAATCTAGGTCACTGGGACAGGAGACAAAAGCTGGGTAGGCTTTTCTTAATTTATGTTTGCTTGTGAATAGGATACTAGGTCTTACCATTATGCATAACTTTTGCAATGTAGTTTAGATTTTTCAAGGTGCAGTTTGTACTAAACTACTAATGCCATCCACAGAGGTACATATACATGCCCATTGGCATGTGCAT